>NDGN011439291.1:0-10215 GCA_002564285.1 Tympanoctomys barrerae
AGCGGGAGAAGGGAGGGGAGGAGAGGAAAGAACAGAGGCTACAATACCCCTCTGGGTCACTCCTCCAAGGATCCAACTCTTTCCCAGGCCCGCCCTCTAACGACACAGTCATATATGAGCGCATCAGATCAATCCAGTGACGTACACAGAACCTCTGTGATGCACTCATCCTCCAAAAATCCACTCAGAAAACAAGATTTGGGGAACATTTTAGATCTAAACTGCAGAAATCTCCTAGTTGGAAAGAATATATTTTTTTATTGAAAAAATGCCAGTGCAATGATGGGTAATCAATTTGAGCATTTTCTCTCAGCAGCAAGTATTTGAAAGCAGTGCTGTCCTTGGCCTCAATGAGGCAAGGCCATGTTTTTCCTTTGCCAGTTTATACCATGATCACTTTCACCCTTTTTGCAGTGCAACAGGCAACTTCAAACACCATCCTATCATACGTGCCAGCTGGGGGAATTCCTTCAGTAGCCAAATTAAAATAAAAATGAACTCTTGTTAGGTCTTATTTTTTTTTAAATTTGATTTCCATGTTGGAAGAATGACATCCAGTCCTGGGGTCGACTCCTAGAGGGGGCTCTTGCTGTGTTACCTTGAAGAAGTGGCTAGTCTGACAGTTAATTTACTCATCTACTAAAAGAGGGGAAGTAAACGAATAATAATACCCATGGCACAGGGTTTCAATGAGGAGAAAACAACATGACCTGGTGCAAACACCTTCCAGAAGGCTTGCACATGTCAATGCAGGCCTAACATCATTTATTCCCTTATTCCTTCACTCATCACACAGCAAAACTAGCCAAGAAACTTTCTTCAAATGAATGTCAACCAAAAGAGCAAAATTCCTGTGAAATCACTAATTCTATTTTCAGACCGCACTTGCCCATCTGTGAAACAAAGGCAAATTGTTCATTGTCAAAAATTACTAAATCAGAGTTCAGCTCAGAGAACTGCAATTCATGGGAAGACTGTAACAAAACATGGCTCATTTTAGGCAGCCTTCTGCCGCCATTGTGTCTCCTGCCCCACAAATAGCTGCTCCTTACCAGCTGCCTCTCATCTGAACAATAAATGCTCCTCTGGCTTCATGAACTGAAGGAGGTGACTTATCCTGAAGAACACCACTCTATCACGTTGTAAGCAGGAGCCTTAGCTAATCATACCCAAATTAAGTGAAATGATTAGTCAATGAAGTAACTGCTCCCCTGAAACCTTGAAGACACCTCCTTTACAGTTTCCATCCACATAGCACAGACTGAAGACTGTGACGTGACTAGATCTCTTTTGTCTCTTAATAAGCTACAGGTTTTATGATTTAGCATCCCTGAGGGCACTAAATTATAACTGTAGACTAGCTAGATTTCCACTTCCTATTTACTTAAAATCAGATCACTGGGAGGAAGCTATCTCTTGGAACAGTATATGAACTACTCCTGTTATAAGAATGCTGGTACATTCTTCTTTTGCATAAGGACAGTCAATGTCAAGTAAAGTGCTTTGGAAGATTTAAATTGTGTTTGCTAAAGTTCTTAGCCAAAGCTTCTCCTTGGTTCATGAACTTTATGTCCTCTTTTGGTTTCCAATTACCAATTACGAACTCATTCAGCACATGTTTTGATTGTCTACAGTGTACTATCCACTACGCTAAGCTTAGGGTACAATGTAAGTACAAACCAATGCCGCTATGGTCTCACGGACATTGCCAGTCAAGAAGAAAAGCAGACTGGGGTAAGTGCTTCTTCATCTATTAAGAAGGTCAGAAAAAGTCTAAGCAGGAAAGTGATAGTTGAGTTGTTCTCATGATCAGTTAGAATGATCTGCACAAGAGAAGAAAACACTTTTTTAAAAAATGTATTTGGTTGTTACAAGGTCTCACTATGCAGCTCTGACTCATAGTGATCCTCCTGTTTTCAGCCTCCCCAGCGCTGGGATCATAGGTGTGTGCCACCATGGCTGGACTCTGTGGCTGGCTTAGCTGGCCCTGGGGGTGGGGCTGGCACAGCATATGGTGCAAGGGCTTGAACTGTGGTCCCTGTGCTTGCCTAAGCTTAACTAAGCAGACATAGACCGCTGAGCTATCTCACCAGCCCCAAGAAAGGAAATACTTTAAGTAAGAACAATAGAACAAATACACAAACAACACTTGATATAAGAAAAACAAGAAACCTAAAAAGGACTGTGATGAGCTCAGGACACTTGGAATACAGGAATGAAAGAAGGCATTACGTGAGCAGGGGCTGAGGGAGGGTGTGAACATTAGACCCTGACGTCATATTTAAGGTTTATTTTCTATTCTAAATGTCTAAGGAAACTGCACAAAACGTATTTTAAAAACAACTTCATTGATGTAAAATTGACATGCAATAAGCTACAAATATTGTAAAAGTTGATGTTTAAAATATATTTATATATCTACTGAGCCATCAACACGATCAAGCTTGTGCATGTGCCCAGTGCCTGCACAGGTCCCTTGGCCCTTCTGGAGCCTGTCCTCCCCACTGGCTCCCACTGAACCATTCTAAAGGAAGCACCAATCTGATCTGTCACCATGGCACAGGTGGCATCTTCTAAAGATTGATATAAGAGAAACCATGTACCATGCATCCTTTGGTCTGAATTTTTCACCCAATTGTTTATTCTAAGACCTATGGAAGCTGTTGCGTGTGTCAATAATTTTTCTTCTCTTATTGCCAAGTACCACTGAACTGCAAAGGCATGCTTCTTTTAAAATATGGAAGGGTACAGAAGAAAGTAGACAAGGATGCCCACTCTTACCATTCCAATTCAACACAGCATTTAAAATTTTATCCAGATCAATTTAGTAAGAAAAAGAAATAAAAGGGATACAAATGAAAAAAGTTGAATTATCCTTATTTGAAAACAGTAGAATCCTGTATTTAGAAGTCTCTAAAGATTTACCAAAAAGAATTTTAGAGCAATAAGCAAAATCAGCAAAATGCTAGGATGCAGTCATCAGTTAAGTAGCCTGAGAAAGAAGCCAAGAAAACAATTTCATTTATAGTAGCTTAAAAAACACTTAGAAGTCAACCTAATCAAGATGAAAGATCACTACAATGAAAATTTGAGAACACTGAAGAAAGAAACTGAACAAGACATTTTAAGGAGAAAAGATTTCCTATGTTCATAGACAGGCACAACTAAAATTCTTGACACATCATCACTAAAAATGATGTACAGATTCACATTCCTCATAGTACAAGAAAAGAATTCTCAACTTAATATAGAAACAGGAAAGAGCAAGAATAGCCAAAGCAATCCTGACCAAAACCAGCAAGGCTGTAAGCATCACAACACCTGCTTTCAAACTACATGGTTTTAAGAAACTGTTTTATTTTCTTGAGACAGGTTCTCACTGTATTTTAGGGCAGCCACGAACTCATGACATAGCCCATCCTGGCCTGGAACTCCCGACCACTTTCTTGCCTCAGCCTCCTGAGTGCTGGGATTACAGGCGTGAGCCTCCACACCTTGCTTAAGAAACTGTCAACTTTCTTTTTCTTCCAAACCAGAGATTGAACATTTTCCAAGCAAGCGGTTATCCTACTGAGCCATCTCCCCAGTCCCCTGTTAACTTTTTAGTGATTGAGTGATTGTATCATTTTATAATCTTACTACCGGAGTATGAGAATCCCAATCCCTTCATATCTTTACAAACATCTGTCATCATTAATCATTTAATTTTAGCAATATTGCAATACATATAGTGATATTTCATGCTATTTTTAATTAACAATTCTCTAATGACTAACAGTACTGACTATCTTTTTCCTGTGCTTATTTGCTATCTTTGGTAAAGCATCTATTTAAATATGTTGCTTACCTTTGAAATTGAGGTGCTTATTTCTTATTGTTGACTTGTAAGAATTTATTATTGTTACATCTATTTTTCCAGTATGTGAAAAATTAAATATATTATTTCTCTTAAAAGTACCTTTGAAGTAGAAGAAATAGTATTGAAAAGTTTGATTTTATTCATTGTTCAGGGATTATACTTTGGCATCATTTCTAAGAAATTTTTGTCCACCTCCAGATCACAAAGATATTTTTCTACAAGAACTTTTCCCCCACAGTTTTATAGTTTGAGATTCACACCTATATTAATTTTGACGTTTTTAAAAAGCATACTGCGAGGTATGGCTCCAAGTGCAATCTTGTACATTTTAATCTAATTGTTTCAGCACAATTTTTACAAATACCTATCCTTTTTCCACTTGGCTGTGTAAAAAATGAATTGTTTTAATATTATGGTTTACTCCTGGGCTCTCAGTTCCTTTCTGTTGTTACACTCACTTATCTTCGCTCCAGCGCTCTGATGCTTCCTTTATCATAGTTTCATACCAGATCTTGAATTCAGGCGGCACTGAGATTCCCAATGTGCTTTGTATTCCAGGTTCTTTTCACTGTGCTAGATACTGTTATTTTCTGTACAATTTCAGAATTTACTTGTTGATGGCTTGGTATAAAAATGTTACTGGAAATTTGGGGTCACATTGTATCTTTCTATCAGTTTATAAAGAATGAACAGCTTTAAGATACTGACTTTTCCAACACATGAGTATGGTATTTCTTCATATAGTTTAGGCCTTCCTGATTTTACCTCAACATGATTCTGGAATTTTAGTGTAAAACTATTTGATTTATTTCATCAGATTTATCCATGAGTATCTTTTATTGTATGCAATTGTAAACGGAACAACTAAGATCTGTCCGCAAAGCTTTTGTCTTGAAACCTTGCTAAATTCAACTATTAGTCCAGGAGCTTTTAAAATTAGATTCGATCAGATTGTGTCTTGTGCTGGGATTGTAGGCACATGTCACCAGGCCCAGTCTCAATTACTGTGTCAGTGTGCCCCTCGGGCGGGGTCAGCATGGCAAGCCAGGGATCGAACCCCTGCCACTGTGCTCTACCTAAGCAGGTACTTTAGTCCACTGAGCTATCTGCCTGGTCCTGCATTTGTCTATTTTGATATCAACACAACATAAGCCTCATAGAATAAGTTGGAAGATAATGACGACTCTTCCTTATTTTATAATACTTGCAGAACTGGTCTTATCCCTTCTTAAAAATGCTCAGTAGAATTCACCAAAACCAAACTATGTGAGCCTAAAATGTTTGTATTCATATACATTTATTAGAATGTGTGTGTGTGTGTGTGTGTGTAGTTTATATAAAAATTGTAAGCAAGAGTGCAGATCTGTGTCTGTTATTTGAAGACCTGAAGGTCAGCTGGCTGAAAGGAAGGGGACGGAGAAGAAGTGATGCTGTCAGGGAGTAGATCATGGCCAGGCACCTTCAGCAGTAAATACGAGAGGGGACAGTGATTTGGAGTCAAGAATTAGCACTAGAAGCAAAGACGACGCCAAAGAATAGCCTACACAGTAACAAGTGATAGAAAATATCTGAATCAGATGTGGTGGAAAGTCAAATAACTTGTAAGTTTTCTACTTGGAATATTTTCTAATGGTTTTCAATTAGATATTCTACAATTAAGAGAAAAATACAATGTATTGGTGTGAGAATCTTTTATTATCTGGGTCTCTCCCGTTGGTTGCTTTTTGTTTGGTAAATTTGAAATTAAAGTGCATCTGTAACTCAAGGTTGTATACATGTATTTAGAGCTTAAAGTTCATTTCTGGGATAGAAATATGTCTAAGAATTGCCTTTGAAGTTGTATTAAATATTTGGTGATGATAGATGCTATCATAACCCAATGTCATGTTTTAAAGCATTAGACTGTGTAATGTATCATTCTCTTCTTCCTTTCTTTCTATCTGCAGGAATTCTTTTTCTTTAGTAAATACTCTGTTGGCTTTAATTAATTCTAGCATAACTCCCCCATTATTAATTGTGTTGAACTCACCTATGTTAGGAATTATTTGGTGAAAAGAGATATAGTGAGATATATTGTGTAGCAAATGTAAGAACATGATACTGGATATATTTATAATATTTACAGTTAGCCACTGTCTTGATTTTAATATATACACCCTTCAGAACCCACAGGGTAGTGGTTTCAAAACCCCTTTAAATAGCAAAACTCCACAATGTTCAAGTCCCTTGTATAAAGTAGCTAATAATTTGCATATAATGTACACATATGCTCCTGTATGCTTTCAGTCATTTCTAGATTACTGATAATATGATATAAACGATATACAAATACAAAGTTGTGATATTGTGTTGTTTAAGGAAATAACAACAAGAAATTTTAGTGCAAATGCAATTATCCTCAAGTGTTTTCCATTCACTGTTGGTTGCATCCATAGATGCAGAGTCCAGAGATACGGAGGGGGTAACAGTATTAGAAACTCTGCTCCATTTGTTTTCCTATATAAATATATCTCATATAGTAGGTTGTAAAAATTATAATTTTTTAAAATATTAACAATATTATCAGACAAAAGCTCAGTAAAAAATCAATCATATTATCAGGGAAAGGAAAACAATCTCCTCCTTGTTAGAAGCCTCAATAAGGTGCTAACACACATACATGAGACTGGTTCAATCTACGAGATGGATGATTCCAAATCTGAAAGAGGTTGTAGACAAATTAAACCTCTAATACAATGCTGATGGCAATGTAACAAAGGTAGAAGTACTTTACAAGCAGTTTGCATTTCTTTAAAAATTAATCTTAATGTACCACGCACTTAGTTATTCCACTTGTAGGTATTCATGGGCAGAAAAAAGATACATCCAAACAGATTTAAACATGAACGTGCTTTCATAAAAGCTTTTTTCATAATATCTCAAACGGGGGTGGAGGGGGATCCACATGTACATTGTCTGTTACTTTTCTCTTGTTGCTGGGACAGAATACCCAACACCCAAGGAAAACACCAAGGACAGGCTTATTTAGCTCACAGTTAGGAAGGTTTCAGTCCATACTCTGCTGGCTTCAAGGCAGAGAGGCACATGGCAGAGAGCGGCCGTTCATGGCGGAGGAAAACAGCAAGAACCAAGGGAGGGACAGCAGTGGTGGCTACTAGCAGGCCTCTCTCCCCTCCTCACACTGTACTGCGGATCACCCACCCCAGGGCATGTGAGACACCCCCATAATCCCTGCATTGGATCATGAATTAATTACAAACTCTATGAGGCTTTGGGGGCACCTAGACACAAGCCATGACATACATCAACAGATGAATGGATAAAAAAATAAATTATATCTATAAAACGTCTAAATCATTACTCCAATTCAAAGAAATTTTTGTTTACATTTTATAATTTACCTATGTAAAATTCTAGAGAATAATATTTAATACATAGTGACTTCAAATCCACTGAGGTCTAGCAGTAAAGACAGACAAAGGGGAGGAATGAAAAAGGGAGTAAAAGATCTTCTGAATTTAGTGAAGAGTTTCTGAATTGTGGGTATATATGCCTGTCAGAATTCATAAGATTATACATTTTAAATAGGTTAATTTCATTATATATAAATTATACATCAACAAATATTTATTAAAATATTTTCAGTTAGTATTCAAGACCAAAGAATTAAATTACCAATGGTGTAGGGTTTCACTAAAATAACTCCTAAATTATTTTCTTCTACAAAGGCAATATCATATAAACTGGTGTTTTCCAGCTTTGTTAAAAGTTAGAATTCTGTTTAGAGCGAGTTTTTCAGAACTAGAAAAACTTACACTATGAGTCTCCAAGACTATATAATTAATTTTATTCATTCTTAATGTATTTTTGAGCATTAACAATATTTTATATTACTGGGAAAAGTATCTCATTAAAATTAAAAGCTTCTAGTGATCAAAGTTCAATGATTTAAAGTTGAAAACCAGAAAATCCTGCTGGAGCAGCAGGATTCCTTGGGAATCCTTGCCACAGCAACCTAGGACTTTTATTTAAAAGCTGACAGGAGTCTCCACTGTTGCTCTCATGATATAAGATGAGGGGAAGAAAAGAGAGGCAAAACCAGCCATTAGCCTTAAAGCAGTAGCAAATGGATACAACAGTTCATACAACCTTTTATAGACAACAATATCATTAAATAGTATTTTTTTTTTTACTCCTAAATGATCCTGTATTTCTAAAGTCTTATTTAGTGAAGCACCTCAGGTTCTTCTACAGGATGTGAAGGGTGTTGCTTGGGCCTGGGGTCTAGACAGGCCTTGAAATACACTGTCTCAGTGGATCCCGACCCTACTCTCCTCCTCACTGTCTCGGGCCTCTCCATATCACCCCAATTTGTATTTGCTGGAAGATGATCGCTGCCCTTGCTTTTCAGAGTGTCCACAAAAACATAAAAGGCCGAGTGATGAAGGCTGAGACTGCGAAGCTGTCTTTGTTTGAACCCAGACCCCATCACCTAATACCTGGGAGAGATTAAGCAAATGTCACAAAGGACTCAGTTTTCTTGTAAAATGAACATTAGAAACATGCTCACTTGAAAAACCTTCAGAGAGCTGAATGATGATGTAGCCTATGAAATGATCTAGAAAAACCACGCTGGGGTACAGTATGTATCCTACCATGTTATTATTATTGTTTTGTAATTATTATTACCATGAATATTACCATCGGTATATGATCATTGAATAATCACGTAATCCTTTCAAGTCTTTAAAGTTCAACTTGAATGCTATCCTGTGGAAGATTCTGCTGAGTCTTCCTACTCAAATAACACCCTGGGGACTTCCTGCTCTGCAACAATTAGAAAAACGCTATGTGACAAAGCTCTTTTGACAGATCCTTGGGATGTAATCGCACCTGATGCAAACAGGAAGCGCAATCCACTTGCACAAAGCCATTTCTCAGTATGAAACAGGTAATGAGAACCCTTCACAGATGGCCCAGGATTGCGCCATGAGTAAAGGATACGGTGTAAAACTATCTACACAGTCATGAAGCCGGTGTGCTTTACCCCTTCCAACATTATTATATTTATTTATATTTCTTGTTTTCATAAATCTCTTCTCCCACACTTGTTTTGTTCAAAATTCCACACACAGTTGGTGATTAAAAATTATCTTGTCCTTCAAACAGATGAAGTAGCTTAGCAAAAATCATTAGTAAAATATTTCTGTGCCACTGTTCTGCTTGCTATTATTGTGTACAAGATATATCCCAAGTAGCTGAAGCACATAAAGATACATTTATCCACTTATGTAAATTATTTCTATTCTTAAAATTACATACCCTGAAAATTAAATCAGATCTTTGAAGGAAAAAAAGTTAATATCAATGTTATTTTCTTTTAATATATTTTATTACAACATGTTAATTCTGGAATATATTTGCCTTCAGTGTAAAATTTTCATGCATGTATATAACACATGCATTTTCTTACATTTTCTTACATTTTCACTCCCTTTCTTTTGTCCAGGAGACAATAGCTGTAAGAGCCGGCCAAACAGCTCAGCTGATTAAAGCACCTGCTTAGGCAGACACAATGGCCAGGGTTTGGTCCCTGGTGTGCTGTGCTGGCTCCACCCCCGGGGCTCACTGAGAGGCCACTGAGACCTGGTATGGTGGTGCGTGCACCTATAATCCCAGCGCTTGGGAGGCTGAACACAGGCAGATCACTACGAGTCTGATCTAAGTGATGAGACCCTGTAGAGCCTGTACTAAAGACTTAAAAAAGAGAAGAATAGCTGTAAATATTAAATAAGACTAGCTTGAATATCAGGGCTTCTGTAATCAAATGGCCATTCTTTTAAGGCTATAGTTTTTCTAGTCATCAAAGAGTATTATTACTAATCTACAAATATTGCTTTTTTCTTTAATCTTTTATTTATTTATGTGTTTTGTACAAGGTCTCACTATGCAGCTCAAACTTGTAGTGATCCTCCTGTCTCGGCCTCCCCAGTGCTGGGATTACAGGCTTGTACCACCATGCCTGGCGTTGGTGACTGTCATGGTATGTCTGGGGTTCCAGGGCCAGCACAGCATGCAGTATGAGGGATCGAACCTGAGTCCTTGAGCTTGCCAGGCAGGCGCGTAGTCCACTGAGATATCTCCCCAGCCCATCTGCAAGTATTTCAAGCAACTAAAAGTTCAGTCTTAGGGCTGGGGAGATGGCGCAGTGGAATAAGTGCTTCCCTGGCAAATGCAAGGGCCTGAGTTCAATCCCTGGTTCCGCCAAAGATAAATAAAAATGCAGTCTTAATATAAGCTACTTCCAAAAATAGGTAGTTTTTCTTACTGTCAAAATCTTTCAGTAAAGCAAACGT
>NDGN011439303.1:0-10732 GCA_002564285.1 Tympanoctomys barrerae
GCCGGGGAGATGGCTCAGTAGAATAAGTGCTTCCCTGGCAAGCACAAGGACCTGAGTTCAATCTTTGGTTCGGGGGGGGGGGGTAAAAACAATAGTCCCTGCTTTAAAAAATAAAAATAAAATAAAATAAACACAAAAATTAAAAAAACAATATTGTTTTAAAAAAGTTCTAAAAAGAAAACTTCTGAGCAAAAGAAATGTACAAAGTACTGTGTTTACCACAATGACAAAACCCCAAAATACTTTGAAGTAATTCTTAGCAGGGAAAGCAACAGATCTATTTGAAAGAGTTGGTCATTAATATAGCAAGAAAAAGTGGATCACCAAACAAATTGTGGTGGCCAATTAACTATGCAGACAGAATAAATGAAATCTTAAAACATGAAAAATGACTTTCAGGTGGATAAAAGTTTTAAACGGGTGTTGAAACAACAAATCTTAAAGAGACTTTTGTTTATAATTCAGGGGAGAGAAACATTAACCAAAGCTCTTAGTCCAGAATCTGTTTTTTTAAAAAGATAGTTTCTTAGTTACTCTTCTGTTGTTGCTGGAATAAATACCTGACACTCAAAATGAAGGAAGAAAAGGTTTATTTAGCTCAGAGTTACTGGAGGTTTCAGTCCATACTCGGCTGGCTCCAAGGCAGACTGGTACATGGGAGAGGGCAGCAGTTTATGGTGGTGGCAAAGAGCAAGAGCAAATGGGAGGAGCAGCAGCAGCAATGACTACAGCGTGGAACCTGTCTCCCTGAAGTTGCATTCAGGCTATCTGCCCTAGGCTGGTGTAACACTCTCACCCATAATCCCAGTAGTACTAAAACCCATAATCCCAGTGGATCATGATTTAATCTCAAAATCTAGAAGTCCGCTGCATGACTGAGTGAGGCTTTTGGGGGACAACTGGACACAGACCGTAAGAAATGGATAAACTTATCAACATAAAAATAAATACTTTAGTAACAAAACTTAGCATAAACAATGTCAGTGTTCCTAGAATAGAATTAGAGGGGTGGTTAGAATTTCTATCTCTAATATGCCAAGAGTTTTTAAGAATGTGAAAGTCATCCAACAGAAAAAATGGCAAAACATATTCCAATAGCTTATTCTCAGAAAAGCAAATTCAGGCCAACAGAGACTGTGAAATGATGCTCAGAGCTTAGCAGTGAGAGAAAAATTTATAAAAAATTAATACAACCTATCTTCATGATCTCACAGTTCTTGTGCATCAGTGTCCTGGCCCTGTATCCTCTGCTTAGGGTCTTAGGAGGCTGTGGCCAAATATTTTGTTGTTTTTTAAAAAGTAGGTGTTAGTAATTGCATTCCTTTCTGCAGCCCATGGCCTCTTCAGACTCACATAATTGTTGGCAGCCTATCGTTCCATGATGTTACAGAGCTGAGGCCCCTTCTGTGTTGCTGGCTGGCAGTGGGGCCAGCAACAGAGCTTTGCATTCTCTGCAGGTGCCTTGATGCCGCCTTCTCAGGCCACTTTACCACGTGACATCCTATTTATTCAAAACTATCGGTTAGGGTCTTGCTCTGGCTTCATAGAGATGGCAGGAACTGTCATATCCCTGTGTCCATAGTGGTTTGGACAGAAGCAGGACTCAGTTGCATCCTGTGTGGTAATGTGACTCCTTGGTGGTTGTCCTAGGATTTTGTTTACCACAGTCACTTTAAATCCATAAAGCTGGAACGTAGTGGGGAGAGAAAGCCACCTCATGTAGTACCAGGCAAGGTGGGAGACATGGTTAGAAAAGGGGGCTTCTGTCCAAAGGAGAGTTATTGTAGCTTTTAAATAAACCAGGTAAACTTTTGAGCCAATAAATCTATTCTTGGGAATCTTTTATAGAAATAAAGCTCCCAGTATCCAAGGACATACAGCAAGGACATTTTTTTGTAGCATTATTAGCAGTAGCAGAGAAGTAGAAGCAAAGCGAATGCCCATCAGTAGGGGGAGTGGTTGGACAGAGGATAGTGCATTACAGCCTGTTCTACTCCTTTCTGAAAATTAGCCCCAGACCGTGTGTGTGCCTCAGGGATGCACCAGTGCCGAGGGAGAGGTGTGTGTGCCGGTGTGCGTGCGTGCGGGTGTGTGTGTGTGTGTGTGTGTGTGTGTGTGTGTGTGTGTGTGGTGACCACGCCTGGGTGTGGAGAAGCCTTGGCGTGATCTGTACTAGATTTTTAATGTGGGGAGACTTGGTGAAGATGAAGGTGAAAAGGCGATGTGAAGTAAGTGATGGAAAAGCCTCAACGTGTTGCAAAAGAACGTTCTTTTCTCATAAGTCTAGTATGTGTGATCTAGTCACATCTGTGCATTTATATGAAACTTTATATAAAGAATAATAAATATTATACCCTTAATACTGATTAATAGATGGGAATGTCCCAGTACCTGTATATAGAACTTTGAAAGTGGATAGTATTTTCCGAGTACTTTGTTTGGGATTCCTGCTGTCAGAATGTATTTATTATCTTTATTTTAAAGTCAGTAACCATGACATTTAAAAACCACAGAGCAGTGTAGCATGGGGGGATACTAAAATGAAGAATAACTATTGTTCAGAAATGTCTCCTTTAGTCCTGCTAGGATTGGAGCAGAAGTATTGCCCTTACTAAAGTTGTGAAATCAGATTTTTATAATGCTTATATATACAGTTAGATAGAAACTTTTAGTTTCTATATGCAGAATTCTAACTTTGGCAGAGCTGCTTTGGCAGTATTACAATATTGAGTGAGACACTTAAATTTTATTTTATTTTTTTTGACACTTAAATTTTAAATGCATTTTCTTCTAGTGTCTTTTTCTGAGGAAGAGAAATATCAGCTGCGAAAATTTGTCAATAAGTCTTACCTGCTAGACAAGAGAGCTCACCAGCAAGTATACTACAGTTTAATTGATATCCTTCTGGCCTACTGCTACGAAATCCAGGTTACCGAAGGAGAGCGGAACGTAAGTGCAAGTGTGCCTATGTGTCCCGTGAACCACCGTGTTAGGGACGCCACGGGACGGGCAGCTCCCTTGTCCAGAGCAGGGCCTGATGGGATTCATGACTCTGTGGATGCCCAGGGAGGAGGCAGGAGGGGTGCAGGGGTCGTGGTGGCAACCAGTGTCTAAACACAATACTTATGGGGTTTTTTCTTCTTGTCACTTGGCATTTGCCACTACAGTCAGCAAAGTGAGGCTCTTTAAGGAAGGAAAGCTGAGGACAGGCTTGCCTGAGCCCTCCTCTGACAGGCATAGAAGGTTGTGTCACGTGACCCCTGACCTTGGCAAGGGTGTCGACTGCCATATTCATTTGTATTCCTTTTCTAAGCCACTAAGCATCACATACAAATTACAGCATTGTACCTAGAGAAAAGGTAGAATTTACCTACCTTCTCAATTCATGAGGTGTACTATTATAAAACTGTAAATCAGATTTTTAAAAACTCTTTTTCTTTTAAAAAGTTACAAAGTTAAATCCTTTTGTGAAATACATTTTAAGTGATCTTCTAAACAGAATATATAGGCTTTACTGTGTCTCATAAACCATATTTGATTTTTCAAATAAAGAGTTTAGCTTCTTTCTCACCTGTATGACTGATGGTATGTTCCAGAAGACTGGAAAAAAGTTTTTATTAGCATGGCCCTGCAGCTGTTTATAATTGTGTGCTCAAAGAGCTTTAACCTCAGCATATGCTTCTCTATTGTTAAACTACAGAAGGACTGTAATGTATATCATTGTAAAGGGAAATACACATATGGAGAAAATAAAGTTTTCTGTCGTTTCACTATTCAGAAATAGCTGCTGCTAGAATGTGATAGATCTCTTTACAGTCTTCTATCAGTATGCACGTGTGTGTATGTATGTGTATTTATACTAGGTCATGACAGTGTTGTTTAATCTGCTTTCTTCAGTCAACATGCTAGCACTAGCAAAACATTAGAATTAGGATTTGATTTGTGGCCTTCTTTTATCTTCATGATTTTGAAAATATAAGACAGTGCGTGCGCTTTGCCTGTGGCTGCAAACTGAGTACTAGTGAGGGTGTCAAGGAAATAGTAACCTGAAAGTGCTGTTTTCCTGCAGCTTTTGAAAACAGTATGGTTGGATAACTTGTTTTCTTTGACAGAAAAGTGCATCTGCATATTACTGAATTGGTGGCATTATACTTGACAGAATGTACCATTTTTTCTTCTTCACTTCGCATGTTTGAGGCTGTTTCACCTTTGAGAATTTCTCTAGCATGTTCTTAGTCTCACAAGTGTTCTCTGAAAGGCCAAGTTGTCGAGCAGTTATTAAAGTCCCTGGGCAGTTCTTGAATAGTAATATTAGAGAGGAGTAAAAACAGCATCATTTCACTTGTTTCAAAGTTAGTTCCTAGATGCTTTTACATTCTGGTATTCTCATCAGTAGGAAACTCTTATTTTATCAATCCCAAGTAAATGGGAATTTCGGTAGGATGTACATCAGTAAAAACAATTCTTTTCCTACAGCCATAACCACTTCTTAGTGCTCCTGTGTACCACCACTCGTTAGGTGCTAGTTGGGCGGGGGCCGTGCCTTCTTTTCAGATGACTTTTCCTCTGAAGGTGATTGTTATGTTTTGTGTATAGTTAGTTGTTCCCCCAAAGCCTCCTGCAGTCTTAGGACACTTCTGGAGTTTGTGATTGATTACTGTGGGTGTGGATACTGCACCTGCCCTGGGGCAGGTAGTTTGCATTTTAATGTAAGGGGGGAAGAGAAGCTAGCTGCTAGAGCTGCTGCTACCCCTCCCTTGTGCTCTTGCTCTTTGCCACCACCATGAAAGGTTGCCCTCTGCCATGTGCCCACCTGCCTTGGAGCCAGCTGAGTGTGGACTGAACTCCCCAGTAACTGTGAGCTAAATAAACCTTTCCTTCCTTCATTTTGTGTGTCGGGTATTTGTCCCAGCAACGAGAGAAGTGTAACTGGGACAGTGATGATGCTCTCCTCCCAACACAGGTTGAGTCTGCGTGGGCTCTCCGAAAACTGAGTCCGACTCTGTGCTGGTTTGAGGTATGATTTCCAATTGCAATTGCTTAGACTTTCATAGTTCAAACTGTCCATTTTCTGTTGTCATTACTTCACTTTGGATAATTCAAGCAATTCTTTGATTTCTTTTTTTTAAGTGGAAGCTATATTACATATTTTTGGTTTTTGTCTCCAGTAAACTTATGATAAGCCAAGTAACTTTGAGTAATTGGAGAAAGGAAATATACACTTTATAAGAAAAATTCAGGGTTGGAGAGATAGCTCAGTAGGATAAGTGCCTGCCTGGCAAGTGCAGGGTCCTGAGTGTAATCCCTGGTACCACCAAAAAAAAAAAAAGAAAAAGACATTTTGTTGGGGGAGAATATGGGACAGACTTGGAGGTATGTTTGTAAATTGACACATCCTGGGGCTCAGAGCTCAGGTGGGAAACAAGTCTAGCTGATATTGGGCCCCCAGGGCCTGTGCTGAGCATTTTGTATCCATAACTTTACCTGCTCCCCCTAACAAGTTTGGAGTTTCCCACAGATGGGGAAACTTCAGTNAGTCAGATAGCTTAAATAAACTGTATGTTTAGAGGTGATACATAGTAATGATTGTTTTTATATGTTTTCCAGAAAATAGTTGTATGGGTCTCAACAAAAATATCAAAGGATGACATCTTTAAGTTTTCTAGTTTTGAACAAATTTGTACATCAAAACATTAATTAAAGGTAGAATAATTGATAATTTTGATGTCAGTTATTACCGTATTTTAAGTTGTAAAACATCAAGGTCATTTCATGACATCATTTGTTCAGTGAGGAGAAAGAATGTAACTAGGACCTGAAACCATTCATGAGAGAGCCTTTTCCCTGAGCATGGTCCATGGAGCAGCAGCCATAGGCAGCAGCTTGTTAAGAAGACAGAAGCTCAGGCCCTGAAGGTCCACAGGCAAAAGCGGGAGCTCCAGGAGGTGTGCATCTGTGTTACCACTGAGGGGGGAGGGCTTCTCTCCAGGCATCTCTTGGGCTTCTCACGTGGCCACGATCAGCATAAAGCAGGCAAAATAAAATTTTTGTTGTAGTTGTATCAATTCATACGTTGAAAGTACTTGGTGATTAGATTGTGTTGTTAGACAGTTATTAAATCTACTTGAAAACTTAGCTGCTTATAATTTTACTTTATAATTTTGAAATAATTTAGTATTCCCAAACATTTAATAGCTATGTTATATTTCTGTAAGTATTTAAGTTGTTGCTAGAGTAGTTTGAAGCTCATTCTTTTTTTGTGTGTGTGGCCAGCTCAGACCACCCTGGGAGTGGGGCTGGCGTGGCATATGGTGCTGGGGATCGAACTGCTATCCCTGCACATTTGCCTAAGCAGGCACTTTAGGTAGCTGAGCTATCTCATTAGATACAAAATATTCTTTGTCAAATACTTAGAAAATGCTGGGTCTGGATGTAGGTCAGCAGCGCGGCGCCTGCCTGACAAGCGATAGGTAATCAGATTGATTCCTCGTACCAAAAAAATAAAACAAAACTTAGTATACTAAGTCATCTCTCATATTCATATTAAAATATATGGAAATTGTCTTGTTCCTTTAGTATTAATTTTTTACATATGATTTACATTTTTATACTTTGCTTGTCAAAAACTAGTTAAATTGCATACAATTTTCTGTCTCTAGTGCGTTTTGGGGGTGAGGGTTGTTGGCATTCAAACCCAGGGCTTTACATGGTGGCAAGCACTCTACCATTGATTCACACCACGAACCCACATGCGTTTTTACTAAGTTTTAAATTGCTGATGACATTAGATACCTTTCAAGATAAAATACTTTTCCTCAGAAATCAGTTACAGTATTTTGTATAAGTCAAAGCAGAGTACTAGAGTAATCATCATGTATAGGTCATGCCTAAAGCATATATTACAAATTTTTAGGATCAGGCATGGTAGCACACATCTGTAATCGTAGCACTCAGAAGGCAGAGGAAAGAGAATTGTTGAGAGTTCTTTTTTTAAAGTATTTTAGTACAGGGTCTACAAGGTCTCACTACATGGATTGGACTCTTAGTGATTCTCCTGTTTTCAGTCCTCTGAGTGCTGGGATGTGCCACCATGCCCCATCTTAATTGCAGTCTCTGCTCACCCTGGGGGAGGGCTGGAGATCAAACCCCAGCTGCTGCACTCTGCCTGAGCAGGTGCTTTAGTCCACTGAACTATCTGGCCGGCTGGCCCCTATTGCTGAGAGTTTGAGACCACCCTGGGCTACACAGTGAGTTCAAGGCCAGCCTAAACTACCTAGCGAGATCCTGTCTCAAAACTAAAACCGAACAAAAACCAAATAAAAAATTTTTCAAAAAAGAAGGCAGAGACTTGTCTGTCAACATACTTTACTAAATGGGTCTTATATATATCCTTGATCTTTTCCATATTGAATAGCCCTCAAAGACAAAACATTTGAAACAGACATCGTTTAAGAAATATCTTTTATGTACATCTGTATTTTGCTAATGGGCATGTGCTTTAGATTATTGTAATACCTAAGACTCTAAAACTTTCCTGCTGTATATGTGATATAAGGAGCTTTTGAGATAGGTCTATATATAATGAGAAATTATGAAGACTGAGTTAAAACCTTTTATTGTGAGGTATACAAAAAGAATCTCATTTTCTGGCTTTATATTCTGTTCTGATTGGCTTCCTGATGATCTGTTTATTATTTTTAATTGAAAATAGTTTCCTGTTTCATTGTGCACTTTTGTTTTTATAACATGTTTTATGGAAATGACTTACTAAAATGACATTTCACAGACTTGGACAAATGTTCATGAAATCCTGGTGGCCTTTGGAAGAAGAGTTTTGTGCTACCCACTTTATCGTCACTTTAAGCTGGTAATGAAGGCACACAGAGACACTGTAAAGATCCTGCAGCTGGGTAAGATATGCTTGCAAATTTGGTACTGAGAAAGTTGTAATGTTTAGTATGTGAAGACATAATTTTTGCCTTTTCTATATATAAGTAATGAAAATGATCAAATCTAAACCTGTCTCCCAGCGATATAAAATAATCATCCCTTTAAATAGATATGAGCACAGAACTGTGATACTCTTCTAGAAGAAATGGCTAGAATAGAGGAAATACACACTGTGTCCCAAACCACTTTATTTTGTGGTAGATTACTTTGTTTAATATTTCTTGGATGCCTGTAGTTTTTAGGCACAATGGTAGGACTATGGGTATAATAATAAAAAAGATTGATAACTTCTATGCTCTGAAGAAGTCAGCTTCATCAGAGGCAGAGATGATAGATAAGGAATATGGCCAGCATAGAGTGAGCCGTGCTCTCGGGGAAGTTCAGGGATCATTTGAGAGGGACCTTGTATTCAAGTCACTAGAATTGAATCTAGTGACCGTCTAGTGAAAGTTCAAGAAGAACTTTCAGAGAAAAGCACAGCTACTCTGAGGACTTTTGACTGTTACTAAATGCTGCCTGAGAAGATAAATACCTGCTAACTTTAAAAATGTGGAAGATTCCAAGGTCTGAAACAAATTCCAAAGTGCCTATAATAGTATCATTAGAATAAGTGTATACTTTCTAAGGTAATGACTTTGAAGGAGGCACCATGCATTTGTGTGGATTAGCTCTGGACATGTGCTTAAAGGTTGTTCTCTGAATATTAGGGTCATTCTTTCACCCTTAGGAAATAAAATGTTTCTGGGAGCTTAGTTTTTTTTCTGGGACTTCAGGATAAAAAGGGGAAAGAAGGGAAGTTGATATTTCTGTATTTAGGTGACTTTAGTGGCTTAATGGGGAGGATTCATCTTTTTTTTTTTTTTTTTTTTTTTTTNGGGTGTTCAGGGTCTCACTACTAGATCAGACTTGCAGTGATCTGCCTGTTTACAGCGTCCAAAGAGCTGGATACAGGCATGCGCTACCACACCTAGTCTCAATTGCTATCTCAGCATGCCCTGGGGGCGGGGCCGGCACAGCAAGCCCAGGGATTGAACCCTCAGCCCCTGTAATCCACAGAGCTATTTGGCTGGCCCTGAGAATTCATCTTTAATGTTTGGTCTGCTTCAAGTTTTTTTCTTCTATTTGAAAGTTTTCTTACTGTATCCAGGGAAGGTTGTGTTTGAAGTAGATTCTTTTTAAAGTAGACAATAATTATAAAAATGAATCATAGTTAAATGAAAGATGCCTCTTTATTCATCGAGTTGATTTAGAACAGCTGCATTTTATTGTGAAGGATTGTTGGTTATAGGATAAAAGAGCTACTATCATTGAGAAATCTATCTTCTTTAACTTAACAGAGGGAAGCAAACTAATTTTTTTTTTTTTTTGGAGTGTTATTTCTTCTTGCCTTCCATACAAGATATTTCTTAAATTGTGAAAATTACCTTGAAAAATCAATCTGCTATAAATGACTGATTGTTAGCTTGAGCTGCACATCACAATTAATCTCTTCTTTATGTCACACTAGATTATCTGGGCATTACTCATAGATTTAAACAGTGAGGATGCAGTTTGTGATTATCCTGTTGCGTCGTGGCTTGGAGAAGGGAAGCTGTAGGATAGCCTTCGTGTGCACTTTGCCCACATACGCATGCGTGTGAACTAGAACTTGTAACTTTTTATTCTGGGACATAATCTAGTTCTCTGGGTTTTTATTTGAAAAGTAATCAGTTCTGTGATTGCATAACTGAAAATAAATTTGATTGCTTTGACTTATATGCTAATCAATTACTCAAACAGTTTTAGTGGGTCAGAATTGCAATTGAGACTTAACTTTTCATCATTATCACTCTGACAAGAAATAATCTTATCAGCTGTATTACGATAGCAACAGAATACTTGAAATAACACACTATAGGCCTTGATACTAAAAATGAATCTGAATCATCTCTGTGCCATACACAGTAGCTTCTGTGACTAATTTGGGCTGTGGTTAGTGCAGGAAGCTGGAATGTTTATAATTCATGCTGTAAGCTGTGAAGATGACACACTGTATGAGGGTTGCAGTCTCTGTTTGTACAGGTGGATGGCACAGGGATGCCATTATTGTCACTGAAGAGTCTTATTTGTTTGGACACCCCTTAATTTCAGTGGTTGTAGCTGTAACTTGGCATTTAGTGTTTTCCAAGAATAAATTCATGTCTACTTATAATTCAAAATCATAGCATTCAGTTTTTATTACGAAGGTCACTATAGTGCTTCCATAGCTGAAAGTAATGAATAACTCATTTTTCCCCAAAGAAATATTGATCTTTAAATAGAATGGGTTTCCAAAACCAACATAAAATGCTTCAGAATCTGCAGAATATTTCATTATAACTGATGGACTGAGATGGGGGTCTTCAAAGGGCTATGGCTTTGCATTTTCTGACTCCGCAGCAGCCTTTACAAGAGTACTTTACTCAACGGTTGGCTCTACTCAGGTCTTTGTGTCTTCCTTTTGTCCTTCCCCTTTTCCAGAGGCCATGTTCTCTTGTAGTTGCTTTCAGTTTAATCTAAACTCCTTTAAGAGTAGGAAATGCAGCTTTGCATCTTAAGGCCTATAGTGCTCAACCATGGCTTCACCATTCTTCAGGGGCACATGACTCCCCTCTGTCCCTGTCTCATCAGCAGCATTACCTGTTGTCTCACTCACTTTCCTGACATTGAGTAAGAATTCCTGACATCTGCAGCTGAAAAGGAGAGTGTCTTAGTTACTCTTCTCTCGTTGCTGGGACAAATACCCGACACTCAAAATGAAGGA
>NDGN011439310.1:0-11018 GCA_002564285.1 Tympanoctomys barrerae
GAGAGACAGAGAGAAAGAGAGAGAGAGAGAGAGAGAGAGAGAGAGAGAGAGAGAGAGAGAGACTGTCTAGCATAACCTAATATCTATCTCTGTAATCCCTGCAGGCAGCTTCCTGAGGGAGGCAGTTGACATCTTCACATGGGTGGGATCTATGGTCAATGCCATAAGCTTATTAGATTGCATAACACCAACCCAGTGCTCAAGGGAAAGGTGCCTGGTCTAGAGAGACCCCCCCCAGCAAGAGTGCTGATCACCTGGAGCGGGGACCCAAGCTTCTAGGATGCAATGTTCCGTGGTCTGCTGAAAGACTGACAGCAGGGCCTCCCCTCCTTGCACCTGAACACACCAAGGGCCAGGTGCAGGGAGACGGAGCTCTGCTGGCTCCGTGGTACACACCTGAAGCCAAGTGACACCTGTGCCTTCCCACATGCCCCCTCCAAAGCCAGGTGCTATATTTTCAAAAGATACACACAGATGTGAAATTAGCTTCTGGCATGTGTCTATGCTTATGTGAAAAAAAAAAAAACTTCATGTTTTGCACTTGGATTCTACCCTAGAGAGATCTCATTACACATATGCAAATATTCCAAAACTCAATAAAATTCAAAACCTAAAACAGTTCTGTTTCCAAAATTCAGATAAATAATACACAATTTATTTGTGATTTCTGTTATTGTGCTATTTTGAATGTTCATATAAATAGGTACACATATACATAGAAATACTTATATGTAAAATATTATCTTGTGTGCATAGTGTTATATAGAAACATACATGTATCTTTGATATATAAGGATTTATATTATATATGCCAGTGTAAATATACAATAAATACTATTTTAGCCTTTCATTAAAGAAAAAATATGTGCGTGTGTGCGTGTGTGTGTGTGTGTGTGTGTGTTAGTGGTCTCTATGCAAACTACTTTGATTTCCTCTTGGGCTTGTTGTTTACACTTAGGTATATTTCTTAGAAAGCCAATGTATTGGTAAAGACATGATTGATTGCTACTTACAGCCCTGCCTCAGACTGTACCTCTTTGAACCTTCCCATGACTTACCTAGTTGAAGATGATATGGATGGTTCACCTTTAGAAGTGAAGTAAAACTCATATAAAGTTCTCTAAAAGTCTGGATTGGATTGAACTTTTGCTAGAGTGATAACTAAGCATGAAGAGAAATTATTGAAAAACATAAAATTAGCTGCACTGTACCCAAAACACACACACACACACACGTGCACTCACACATACACACATGCATATATCCCTTAACATACTTCTCTGGAGTGGCTCTACCATTCTAACATCTCTGAAAAATGTAACAAATGTGGAAATTGTGTGTCAAGCCATTTGATTGCTGCTAATTGTCTTATATTTATAGAAGAGCAAAGAGCTCTGAGTGAAGAAAAGTAAATGTTCAGTCTTTATTCACATTCATTAAACTCCATAAGAGATTCTAAAATCCTTTCAAGTTTGCAGCCAGCCAGAATAACTCTTAATGCTGGAAAGAGCTTCATATTATAAGATACAGGCCACAGAGATAGAAAAGGCTAGGGTGTGAACCAAAGTAAGGCCAGGGAAAAGGAGTGCCCATCAAAGACTGAACATGGCTTTGAAAGATGAAAGAAAGTAGCTGTTCATACAACACAGCAAGAGAAGAAAGATAAAAGAAAAGCAGCAAAGAGAAGAAGGGAGTGGGTGGAGAAGCTGTACTCAACAGGCTATACAAGCCATGTTGAATTTCCATAGACAGATGCAAGACAGATACGAGAATCCCTTGTTCAAAGGCAGAAGGCCTCCATGTTGGATACACTTGCATCAGTTATTTTGATTGTTCCAAATAGAAACAATTGTCCGTTGCCAGGTATGTCTGAATCAGGGCAGCAAGTGATAGATGGCCACAGGGCACCATCTCATGGAAGCTACTGAGATACAGCCTCACATCCTGTCACCTGCAATGTTAGCAGAACAGTGATGGTGGCAAGGTCTCCACTGGAAATGAGGGAAGAAAGAAGCCCAAGACATCCTAGGAGGCTGGAGGAGGGGGACGCCAGACCCAGAGCATGTTTGGGTATGTTAGAAGCAGGACCAAGACAAGATGCAGAGGACTACCACAGTAGTTTGAGTCCCACCATAGTTTGAGTCCATTCTCCAACCATGGCCATGACTAGATTGACTCACTAGTAATGTCATGATGCTGCAATTGTCTGTTTCCATAACAGTGGATATCTATCCTCATATACACTTGCACTTGTGATTTCTGCTGCTCAATGGCATAGGTGAAAATTCTAGGTTGACTCAGCTACTAACTGAAATTCCTAGGCCAAGAGAAGGAAAGAGAGACACACATTAAGGTCTAGTGGCAAATGACTCAGCTCACAGTTCATGTGCGATTCAAATTATACATTGTTTTATACCTGGCATGTATGACATTGGACAAATTCATTTTCTAGTGTGATGAAAGGTGGAATCCAACAGCTACCTTCACACACGAGGCTTGAGCATCAGGCCTGTTGGACCCTCCCTCTCTGACCAGAGAGTAATGATGATCACAGGTGTGTCCTTTTTGAATGCCAATGGCTCAGATATGATGCCCAGAGAGCTGGTCTCAGGCTCCATCCATAGACCATGCAAACTGATTGTGTGAAATAGCTGAAATCTGCTTTCTTAGAATCCATAGCAAATGAGGTTGCTTAGCATCTACTTTATGTTACCTGATGTACTGAAGTAGCCAAAGAACAGAATCATTTTGAACTGAAGATATACCTAAATACTCATAATGCTTCTTATAGTACCTGAATATGAAAGAGGCATTTATCTCTTTTTTAACTACTGGATGTCAAAAAATTATTGTTACCATACAGAGTAAACAAAATGAGAGATTATTTGACCAACTGACTTGCCCACTTATTTCTCTTTGAAGTCTTCCTCTTTCATTACTCAATCTTGTCTCTGGATCAGGTTTAGAATCTATAATGAAAGTAGGACTCACTACATTCCCTCACCGAGAGGCCAGTTTCTTATTCATCCCTCTCTAACTTTGCTCCCCCTTATATAACAGTGTGTTTAGATAGATGCAACTCTACTGTAAACATACACTATTTTTTCTACTCCTGGGAGAAATTCATTTTCCCATTGTGCTTTGCTTCTGGTGTAATATTAAGCATGAATTCAGTTTTATCAGATATGTGATCACCTTAGATTTTATTTCCTTTTCTCAGTTACTGCATTGATTCCATTTTATTACTGTATACTCTCCACTGGCACCTAGAGGCTCAAAGCTAAAATTAAATTGTTTGGTCCACATTCCTGTGGTTTGTCTATTGATGTTTGCTGACTAGCTAAATGAGAAAATTAAGGCCAAAAGATTAATTAATAGCTTTGAGCAATAATTTCCTTTTATTAGCTCTCCCAAGATGTCCCTGTGAAGGCCCCAGAATGAGACTGTTAATCTTACAGCAGCGTGTTCTCCCCACTTCCCATGAGGCCACATGCTCCTTCCAGAGCCTGCTGTTCTGGGATGCTAAGCTGTACCAGAAGGTGAGACCTTCTCCTTGACAATTCCATAGGTACATTGTCACTGCCTTTGCCCTCCACTCACAAGTCTAAAAACAAACCTTCTAATTTGAAAAGAGAAGAACAAAAGCAACTGTTTATGTCTTAGATTCAAAAATTAATAGAAACAATATTTATATTTTTGTGCTTCTTCAAAAAAAAGAAAAAACCCACCAGGATGATAAGTGATTATTTTATGCTCTTTATCAGTGAGAACTTGAAGGTTATTTTAAAGGAAACATAAAAAGCATCACATTCTGTTAGCGAAGAAACATTTCAGGCTTATGAAGGTAAAGGGAATTCAAATCTGCCCTTACTGAAGTATCCAAGAACAAAACATGTCACAGACGCCCTTGGCACAGGTAGTCCATCAATTATGTATAGAAAGTCCAGGCCCAGTTGTCCTTTAGATACATGTTTTATAAGATAAATTAGTGTGTTGGAATATGTTCACTTCAAGGCTCAGAATGTGGGGTAAAGGTATTGGAAGGTTTGGTGGTCTTTTACAAACTAAATACACTGTGCAAATGAAATCAGAGATGTGACCTCATGTTCTTGTAAAGTCTCTCATTTCTAGATGTACCTTTAGTGTACCTGGGAAGTCAGACACAGGTATGACCTCATGCAACTAACCTGATGTTTGATTCCATTACAAGAGCAATGGCTCTTTAGGAAGGAGTGGAAGTCCTTTAATAGACAGAAAAAGTCACCATGAGACTTGACAGCTTTAGGGCGTGCCAGATAGCTCAGTGGACTAAAGCTTTAGGGCCTGCCAGATAGCTCAGTGGACTAAAGCACCTGCTTAGGCAGAGGCAGGGACTGGGGTTCAATCCCCAGTGTGCTGTGTTGGCCCTGCCCCAGGGTGTACTGAGACAGCAATTGAGACTGGGCATGGTGGAGCACACCTGTAATCCCAGTGCTTGGGAGGCTGAAAACAGGAGAATCACTATGAACCTAATCTGTGTAGTGAGACCCTGTAGACACTGTCCTAGATACATAAAAAAAGAAAAAAAAAAAACCCGACTAGACATCTTTTATACAGGCAGAAGTAGGAGTGATTGGGAAGATATCTAGTGAAATGCTGGAAAACACAAAATTATTTCAGGCTATTTTAGCAATGAACACCAATAATGATAACAATTTCATGAAATCAATAAGCCTGAGATTTTTAATACCGACTATGAGATGACTGGCAAGACAGGCTTAGAAGGTTTCTGACTTTCAGAAATAGTACTACAGATCAATCAAACTATGCATACATTGCACTAGGCTTTTAATGAATGATTCAGCCCATTGAGACAAGTAAACCTTTGAAAGATTTGAATTCTGGTGTGGCACTTATGTATCAGTTAGGGTAGGTTCTGCTGCATTAACAAAGAGCCTCCAAAGTGTGAGTGGACTAAAGTACAAAGTGGATCCAGGACACTCAGTAGAGCTCCATCACTGTGTGTCACCTCCACTTGGTCACTGGGGAAGCAGTCCTAAGAAGAATCACGAACTCTGTGCTGCTTGCTTTCTACTGGTTAGAATTTAGTTTCCTGGTCACCGCTAACTAACTACCTCCCAGAGAAATGTGTATTGTCTGCATCCAGAAAAAATAAGAGAAGAGCTGTGGAAGCCGCTAGGCAGTCTACGCCTCAGTGTAGAGCAGTGTCACTTTAACAGGGAAGGAGTTGGGGATTGTGACCAAATTTGTACAAATGGTTTCCCAAGGAATGACTGGGGGAAAGAGGGTGATGTGTACAACCTCTGCAAGAAATGTGACTTTCAGATATCTTTTGACACAATTTAGGGCTAAATCTAGTCAGTGCCAGGTCAGCTCAAAATATTCTTGTTTTTTTCAACAAAATTTTTAATTTTGTATTTCAAATTTTCTGTCTGCTACCTAAGTATTATCTCTCAGTGGCTCTAGAAGCCTTCAATGACAATGTTTTACATGAGTTAATACATTTGTACATCTGAAAAGAGAGATCATATGGGTGTAGCGGCAGCTTCCTGCCTAGAGCGGCATCTTTTTCTTCAGGCTTGCTTTTAAGACATTGCAGCAATTTGTTACGTTTATAAGTACAATTTCTTAGAGTCAAGTGAGCTACCTAAGTGTTTGGACAACTTCTGTTGGTGATATTCTAGGTCCAGGAGGCACTTGAAAGTCTTCGGATCCTCAAATGGGATAAGGTTTTGGTTTTAGGTTTCTGATGTCATGGTGAAAGTGAGCTTTTACATAGCATCTTTTTACCAGACTATAAAATCAACATTCATTTAATTTTCCAAAAGTTCTTTATCCAAAATTTAATGAGTTAAGTATTAATTAAAACACTAGCAATTTTAATTTTCCTCTTACAGACCTTTCCCTCAGAGCCAGAAGTTACAGGTAGGATGCAATGTGAGGCTTGTCACAGCCGCATCAGAGCTCCACCGCACACCCCCTTCCCCATGAATGTGAACAAGTGGTGAGGGGCAGCCTGCAGAAAGATATCTGTGCAGTATGGAAGACCACAGGGTCTTGACAAGACAGACACCGGGTACATGCGTCTTAAGTGAACTGGGAAGAGGTGACCCTGGAGGTGACTGGCCCTGCTACATCTCCCCTAGGCCAACCCTGAGGTGGAAATGGGAACATGTCAGTCTGGCATGGTAGGGGGTAATCAGGAAGCTGGGGAATTTTTTCCCTTTTTTTTAATGCTTGGGGATCCAAACATAAAACATCAGTCTTTCTTTTGATGACTAATTATTGCTTAAGATCAGAAAATCAGAAGGTCTTGGGTCCTGTTCTCACTGTACCAAGAAGGTAACTTTTGAGCAAT
The DNA here is from genome assembly GCA_002564285.1 of Tympanoctomys barrerae. Classification (NCBI taxonomy): domain Eukaryota; kingdom Metazoa; phylum Chordata; class Mammalia; order Rodentia; family Octodontidae; genus Tympanoctomys; species Tympanoctomys barrerae. Next base: position 6,359 of record NDGN011439310.1, read on the forward strand.
GAGACCAAGACCACTTTCACCCAGGAGCTGAGACAGCGTCCTGTCCTGTGCTGCTGGAGGGGGCCAGCTCACTGCACAGCTCCCCAGAGAACACGTGATCTGTGCTTGTCAGAAAGTCCTGCACCAAACTTCTCTAAGAATTCCAGGGCTAATGAAAACCCGGTGTGGTGGACGGCTGTCCTCCACGCTGTCTGGGCACATGTTTGTCAGTGGGTGCAACACCCACTCACTGTGGTGCTTCTGAGTATGAAGACTCCAGGATTCAGTCAAAGAGCTGCACACAAAGCAAATGGGCTTGAGTGGTCTCTTGCTGTGGCCTTTTCCTGATGTCCATCCCATGGCTGCTTCAACTCCTTCCCCTCCTGTCAGCCCCCAGCTGGGCCTTCAGGCCTTGCTTTCTCCAAGCACCAACAGAACAGTCATGCAAGGAATGACGTGACACTCACTGCTGGATGACACCGGGAAAGCAGCTAAGCAGAAGGCGGTCTGCCTCAGCGGGCTCTGGCGAGCACGCCTGGTCAGGCAGCTCAGCTTTCTTGTAGCGTATTTGTGAAGGTACTCACGTTCAGATTTACAGCATTGGAAAATCAGCCTGCCAGGTGATATTTTGCTAGAAGCTGTAAAGGCATTTTCTCTGAGAGGCCAGTATTTCTTCCCTTAGCGACTGGTCAAAGCCTTAAGGGGTTCACACAGTAGTCCCCCAGGTTGGCGCTGATTTGCTGCCAAGGGAGAAGCCAGGGCAAGGTGGCTGGCACTGGACTGAGAAATACAAGCAGCAGGCTGTCACGGGTGTGACAATTGAAACAGTAGTACATCAGCCGCCCATAGTGAAGAGAGAGGGCTCTGCTTATCTCCAGGAGGGATGACCATGTGAGACAGAACGCCAACACAAACACCTCGCACTTACTTGATGCCCAGGGCAACACTGCTCTCCTGATCTGGCTACCACAGGCTCTCGGTGGTCATATGCCAACTGCACCAACTAGGACACCACAGATGCAGTGGGAAGAAAAGAGGACCAGGAAACCATGGTCTGTACTATGTCTCTGCCCAGGAGCAGGACCAGTGAAGAAGAGGGCACTTGGTGGAGAAAGGACCGCTGCAGCCTTCATGCAGACTGTCACCTTGGTGCCCAGGGGAACAGTCCAGGGAGGAATACACTCTGGCATGTTTCAGATCTGGGCTGGACATCTCCAATTTCTGTGGGTGATAGAATCAATGTCTTAAATGCAGACAAGTTAAGAGAGAAAAGTGGGATGAGGTGAGGCAGAAGCAGAAGCCACACGGATGAGCACAGTAAGGAGTGTCTGCCCTGTAATCCCAGGCTCCAGGAGCTGGAGACAGAATCATCACAACCTGAAGTTCACCCCCAAGAACTGGTGACTTATAAAGATCCTGTCTCAAAATAAATTTAAAAAGTAATCAGAGGGGAACCTTGCAAAGGATGACCACTCTATCTGAGGAGCAGTTCTTTGAAACTGGGAGCCAAAACTCATAAAGTTGGGACAGGTTATTATACAGCAGGAGACAAGACAGGTAACAAACAATTCAGAACCAAGGACAATGGGACAACCCAAATACAAAACCATCCCAGAGGGCTGAGCTGACAGTGCCTGCCCAGTGGCACTGTAGGGGACACGACCTGCTCTTCTAGACCAGAGGGCGTGCATTTCAGACACAAACCACTCAGGACCAGGTCCCTTTGGTTATTCACCATGTGCATCCCTGTCACCTGCTTTCTGTTTTCATGGTCACAAAATGTCTACAATATCGTAGGTTTTGTTTCTAAAATCCATACAAGGAAGACAGTGATGTCAGGAGCAGAACCTCCCCCACTTCCCCCTACCCACAGGAGACGCGCTGCTCCATGACTACCCAGAGAAAAGGGTTCTTTCCATGCTCTGAGCAAAGACGCTGAGCACAGGCTCTTGCCTCATGTTTTATGCAGACCAAGTGGGCAGAGTGCCTTGCAGTTTCCCCAGAGACCCGAGCTCTCAGCCCAAGACCTGGGAGCTTAATGACGAAATGATTCCCGAGGTACTAAAGCCTTCACTGCTGCAGCAGGAGCATTCTCCCAGCCAACAGAGCTCCGGAAGAATTGAACAGCAGCGTCTCCACTGGAGTCTCTCCTCTGAGACAGCTTCCCAGGCCTGCAGGTGCAGGCAGTAGGGCTGGGGTCGGTCGGCATCACCTACCACTTCATCATGCTGAAGTCGCAACCATGCATATTAGTCAAACACAACCAAAAAGAGGTACACAGACTGGAAGGGAAAGAATAAAGCCAACCCTGACTGCGATGTCAGGAATGTCCACACGAAGGTCCTGAGGGAGGAACAAGGCGAATGCTGTGAATTCATCAGTGTGTTCATAGAAGACGCAGGACACTAAGATAACTGTGCAAAGACTCAATTGTATCTTCACGCATGACACTAAAATTAAAAAAGCAATGCCTTTCAACAATATTCACAACAGGAAACATTTAAATAAGTATGACAAAGCACTTAGAAGACTTATGTGCTGAAAATTACATAGTGCTGAAAGGGTTCAAGAAAATCTCAATAAATGGGCAGACACACTGGGTTAACATCTTGGAAGACCCAACATGGTAGAGATGCCAGTTGTACCTCAAATTTCATGCAACTCCTGTTAAGCTCATAGGAAAATAAACTTTGTAGATTAAAACTTTATTCTGAAACTTCCATAAGAAGGACAAAGAACTAGGATGGCCAAAGGAATTTTTGAAATGAACAAGAAAGCTCCATTAGTCACTCTGTGCAACTTCCATTGTAAGACATGGAGAAAATCCTCAATATTTAGAGCTAAGCAGATTTCTTACTCTTGGCACCAAATGCACAGCCCCTGAAGGAAAGATTTAGTCAGATTCAAATTCAGAACCCTGTTAAGAGGATAAAAAGAATGTACAAACTGGGTGTTAGTATTAGATATTCAAATGGTAAGCTATTTATCAACATGCATACTAAACTTTTTTAAAAATCGAAATTTAGGAAAAACAAGCCAGCTTGTGGAATGGAGACACTAAGCTAACAATACATGAACCAAATAGCCTTTTGTGAGGAAGATGTTCAGTTAAGAGATCTCAGTGCCCTACATGAACACAGAGACAAAACAACAGCAAGGACAACAAACACCTTAGGCAGTTAGGTTGGGAAATCTACACACCAGCCTCCACAGCCATCAAGGAAAAGCAGCTTGCTCCAAGATCTCCCCGAGGAGGAAAGGAGAAGAGAGGAATGTCCACGCAATTTCTAGCTTCTCCTCTGACAGCAACTTAAAAACTGGTTTCCTGGGGTGGGGTACTCACAGACCAGCACAGTTTGAACACCAGTTTGGAGGACACTTATCAGACAGAATGCAGTAACACAAAGCAACAGCAGAGGGAGAAGGCAATTGGGTGAGTCAAGAAAAATCAGCACCTCTTCTGTACAGTGGTGATTGCCAAGGGCTAACATGATAGGAAAGGAGTATTATTTAATGGACATAGAATTTCAGTTTTACAAGACAAAAAGAGTTCTACAAAATGGTTACACAACAATGTGAATGTACTTACCTGAACTTTACATGTAAATTGGTTATGATAATACAGTATCTGTATGTGACCATCATTTTTTTTAAAAAAAAAAGGATACTGAAAGGATGTCAAAAGACCAAGGCTGGAATTTGTGGTTATTTCCTGATGACTGATGTATGTTACATAAGTTGCTACTCTACTCAGTGCTCCTATTCTTTCATCTTATCCAGGATAACAGGCTCTGGGTTTGTACAAAGATCAATAAAAAACAAACAAAACCAAAAAAAAAAAAAAAGATTAGACACGCAAGCCCTGAGAACACTTACCCCAGAAAAGGGTCAGAACTTCTAGGTGCATTTATTGCAATTTTCCTTTCTGTGAAGACAATCTAGCAAGTTGTCTTTTTTAAATCTCAACAAGAAATCAGTGATGGTGGAGGCACAGATGACCAAAGAAACAAAATAAACCTCAAGAAATTGACCCTAAAGACCTGCAATCTATGAGACACCTGAAAAAAATTAAAAGCAAGTGATCACTGGGCTAAAAGAACACGGACAGCTAAATGCTGTCAAGAAAAGGGTGCATGAGCAAAAAGAGACAGCAGAGATAAAAAATGACAGGTAGAAAGTCTGGAGGTGAAAAAAATGAAATGAACTGCAAAATGTAAAAGAAGAATAAACAACTACTTCATGAGACAATTGAAGAAGAAGGAATTGGACAACTTGAAAGAAGGGTATTTGAAATTCCTGAGTCAAAGGAGCAAAAAACAAAAGACTGAGGAAAAGTGAGGTGTGGAACATTTTGGGTACTGTGGTCACCAGTGGGGAGGACTGTAGATGACCTGTGAACAGCCAGCAAAATAGCTCAGCGAACTAAAGCACCTGCTTAAGCAAGCTTAGGCAAGTGCAGGGACTGAGGTTCGATCCCAGTACTACATACCGCACAAACCCTGACCTCAGGGTGGGCTGAGCTGGCCACAGCGTCCTGACATAGTGGCTCATGCCTATAATCCCAGCTCTGGGGAGGCTGAAAACAGGAGGATCATAACAAGTCCAAGCTGTGTAGTGAGACCCTGTAACAACCAAATACAGAACAGAGAGAGAGAGAGAGAGAGAGAGAGAGAGAGAGAGA
>NDGN011439315.1:0-11395 GCA_002564285.1 Tympanoctomys barrerae
CCTATTGTTTTAAACTGGTGTATTTCATTCCTGACCAGTTGAACTTCTTATACTGGCCATCTCGCTGTCACCTCCACTAGAACTTGTTAGACCCGACTCCTTTAGGCACAGACACCCGCTTCTCTGTAATTCCCACAGGGCCCAACACCCCCTACACACAGTACAGGTGGTGCAAATGTTTCCAACACATACTCACTCAGAAAGTACTTCGAAGGTGTCAGGAAGGGTTGCAAATGCATTGTCCACCATACTCTGTGTGACAATGTGTTGTACACTGATGAATTCTTTAGAAGTGCTCTAAAACACATGCGTCAAGTGGGGTTTTCTTTTCTTTCTTTCTTGTTGGACACTAGGGGACTGAATCCAGCGCCTTCCCCCTGAGCTACATCTCCGTCCTTCATTCCTTCAATAGGAATTTTTCCTTTTAAATTTTGACATAGCATCTCAAGAAGTTCCTAAATTGCATGAGCTCATGCTGAACTTGTAATCCTCCTGCCTCAGCCTCCCAGAGTGCTGGAAACACAGGCATGTGCCACCTGGCCCAGCTATCTCTTTCTTAATAGATGTCCATTGCTTAACTTTCTAAACTGACCTACAACTAAGAGGCACATCATCCTATATGTAATTATTTCATTTCAGAGGTGAAATTGGGAGGAAAAATGTAAGAAAAAAGACTGTAGATTGTCACTTTGCTTTATTTAAATTTGCATTTCATTTCTATAATGTAATTCTGGTTTACACCAAGATCTTAAGGGCTTATTATCTCACATAGACAGAAATTATATTCCTTAACAGGAAATCCTGAATGTGTTAGCTTTTTTAAGTTCAGAAAACCTTGGTGTAACTGTGTTTTTATTCATAATGTGAGTATTCATTGCATGGAATTTCTCGACTCCTAAGTACACTGATGCTATAGTTTATGCAAACAGCTTAAGCAAAAATAATGACTTTTGCCAGTTGAACTGATGGCAAAAAGTTCACTCTACCACTTAAAAGGAGGCCAAGTATTGCATTTATTTACTTATTTTTTGATGTGTGTTTTTTGAGACAGGGTCTTGCTGTGTACTTCAGGATGGCTATGAATTCACTATGTAGCCCTGGCTGGCCTTGAACTTGCATCCATTCTCCTACCTCAGCCTCTTGAGTGTGGGAATTACAGGTGTGTGCCACCACACCCGGCAAAGACACCAAACATTATAAATATTTGCATTCTAATCCTGAGACAACCTAGAAAAGGCCACCCAGTTACTTCTACTACTACTAATTTGTGTTGGGCCTGTCGTTCAGTGCCTGATCACATATACTTAGGATAACCAAGGCCCTGGGTTCAATTCCTAGTCCCCCCCCCTTTTGTTCTTTTTGTAGTTTATACCGCATTTTATACCACATCTTCAAAAAAATTCCTACAACAAAATAGCTTCTGGTTTTACTTACGTAGAATATGATTCAATTTAGAAAAACCATTCGATTTCCCTATTTTTGTCTCCTAGGGCCAGATACTCTTTGAAAGTAAAATAAATCCTAATGGATACAGGCATCTTGATTCCAGGAGCCTGGGATACAGAAATTGACGTTAATCCCATGTTAGCTTTGCAGTGAACCTGGAAGATCTCTGCCAAGGACAGCTCACTCCTTTGGGTCTGAGTAAGAATTCCTCCAGCAGGTGCAGATTTCTTCTGAGGTGGCTTTGCTGCCCTCGAGGGCCCCCTCCCCCATATCTGGTGACTAGAGTCCACCAGGCAAAACCAGATGGGAAGAAAACTGAAAGAAACCCAGGAAGGGTGCAAAGACCACTTTCAGCCCCGACTTAACCTGCCTAGCTTTTCCTTCCACAGCCTCATTTTGCAAAAAGAAGAGAAAAGTTCTTTATCTTTGTGGGATTCTGCTTGTCTCAGGGAGGCCCATCACTCGACCACCTCGAGTCCTGCCTTCCTAATCATGTGCTTGGGGTGTGGGCAGAGCCGGGCCACCACGCTCAGGGGGGAAACTCTGGCTTCTGCTTGGAGGAGGGCTGGGGTTTTTTCCGTCTTCTCCTTTCAATAAAGGCCTTTTCATGTAGCTTCACAGGCCTTCCCCAAAGACAAAACTGTCACTGTCCCCTGTTCCTTCCAACTCGAGGGCATCAACTTTAATCTTCTGTATCAACTAAGTCAGGGTCTGTTAAGAACTTCCCGTAAATTTACAGCAGCTTAGGCCTGCCTATGGAAGACTCAAACCCTATCGGAAAAACGGTTAATTTACGTCCTTGAAGACGGTAAAAAGAAAAGAAAAGCAGGCACAACACAGAGCAAAATGCCACCTCCTCCAGCTTTCCCTTCTGGTTCAATAATAAAAGTTAATCCACTCCTGCGTGCCACCGCCGTCCTCCACAGCTGGCTCACCTAGAACATTCACTACATCACTGCAGCCAAGCGAAGCCCGGTTACTCAGGCAACTAAGTTTTTCTGCCCAAAGGCTCACCGGGAAACACATCCCTCGGGATCCCCCAGTAACCGTCCACAGATAAAGCTGGGGAACCACAACACCGAAGACTCCTTTCCAAGGGTTGGCGCTGCCGGCCTCGGCGGCCACAGGGGGTGTGCGTGGGGGGTTGCAGCGTCCGGTTACATTCCTGACCCACTTTCGCATCCCCTCCCTCCTGTCCTCCTCCTTCTCCCCCGCAGGCAGGCCGGGGGAGCCACCCACCAGCACTCCCCAGGCGCCCGCGGGCGGGGCACGGCGCGGGCACTGCGGGGAGCCAGGGGGACCCCACTCCCCCCCACGCCCGGCTTCCCCTGCGCTCGTCCCTCCCCATCACGTGGGCTCCAGAGCACCTGTTGGCGACCTCAGTCCCCCGCCGAGCCCGTCCCGCCGCCCTCCCTGGCAAAGTCCCCTAAGGGAGGCAGGGGGAACCGTTCTGCAAACACCCCCTCCCTTCGCTCTGCGGGGCGCAGGGCCGGCGACGCCTACACAAGATCGGCTTTGCAAAGTGCAAAGCGCTGGGCCGAGAGGCGCCTGGGTGGAGGCGATCCTACCCGTCCCCATCTCTCCTCCTGGCTCCAGGCGGACAGGGAGTGGGGTGCGCCCGCCCGCCTTCCCCCGCTGGAAACCTGGGCTCCTCGCGCGCGTGGGGCGGGGATGCTGCGGGTCCGGCGGGGCCAGGGCAGGTAGCGGGCGGTGACGGGTGGGTGAGCACTCCGGGCCGCGGAGTCCAGGAAGGGGGCGGGAAGCTGCCGTCGCAGCTGCAACTTCTGAGCGCGCACAGCAACTCAGCAACTTTGACTGCGCCGCGCCCCTCCCCCGCGCCACCGGGCCGGGCCGGGGGCTGCGCGTGCGTGGGGAAGAGGCTGGGCCATGGCCCCGCGGCGCAGGGTGGGAGTCGGGGTCGTGGGAGCCGCACCCTCGAGCCCCAGGCCTTGCGAAGGCAACGCTCTTGCCCCCCGCGGTCCCCACCCGCTGCCGGGTTGTGGCTGGGCTCAGCGCGGGCAAGGGGGCGGGAGGACAGCGGCGGAGCCATGGAAACTGCGCGGGGCGGATAAATAAGGCGAGGGCCGCGCGGACCGTCCCATTGCCAGCATCTGGGCGGCGGATACAGTGCCTGGAAAGCGAGGCCCAACTCGAGCTCTTTGAGCGGCCCTCCGCGACCCATTCCTGGGGAAAGGAGGCATTGTAGACCCCAAAGGGCTGCGAGGCATAGGGCTGAGGCGAGGATAAAGGTGACCCCGAGGTCATCGGATGTTTGTTCCGGGGCTCCAACGACTGCACAAGGCCCGGGCTGGCCCAGCCAGCCTCGAGAACTTGGAAAAACCCCAGGAAAGCATCCAGGAAGATGGAGACGGTGGGGCCCCGGGGCTGAAGCCGGAAGCACAGGGAAGATGGGGTACCTGAGCCAGCTGAGATGGTACTTTATCTCCCTGGAAGTCAGCCCCTCAGGGGTGGCTGCTCCTGGGCGGCTAGGAGGAGGAGTTTAGGCCAGGTGGAAGAAGATTGTCCACGGGGAAGGCTTGGGCTGGGCCCACGCGCGTTCCCGTGAAGGAGCTGAGGGCCCAAGCTCTCCGCCGCACCCCTGCCCAGCAAGCACGCTGAGTCTCTAAACCTCCTCCCTGCTCTTGCACACTTCATCTGACTCACTGGCGAATTCCTGGTGCCATGTGTCTGCGCCTCCTGCCTGTAAAGCTAGAGATTTTAGTGGCAGTGTTATGAAGTTGAGTCACTTCAGGGTGTGGGGATCTTCCACAGCAAAGGGGTCATTTCAAGTGAAAGTAAACTACCTGCGTGGAGGAGCTGCCAGCCAGCTGAATGATTTAATTACATGCCATGATAATTTAAAGAGATTTGCATGCTCATTGCGGACAGCTGGACAGTTACATTCTGCTGTGTACCTGGAAATTACCTTTTAACTGGAGGTCAATTTAGTTCACACTATAAACAGGTAACCAGTACTTTCTCACGTGTTAGGTTCTTATTCTTCTTAATAGGAAAAAATAAGCTTTTTCCCCTGAAATGATTATGAAACTTCTAGGCAGAGCATAGGTTTCCAAGCAGTGTTGTTCCAGAGAACTGGATTCTTAGTAAGATATGAAAGAAAGGGCCACGAAGTGGTTATATACCACATTTCGCCTGTTCCCAGAGACACATCGGTTAGAAATTTAGCATCTCTGATGTCTGTCTGATGGCATCTAGCATTGAGTGATACAGTTGCTGTGCTTTTCTTTCTTAACGGTCCATAAAATAAGGAAGCTTGAGAAATGCTTAGGTAAACAAGTTAAGGTTTATTTGTTCTACGACAAGCACAACAGCTTTTGGTCTTCAATGGACCCATGAGTCATCAAGTAGAAATTAATAACGTGCCCTTGTTAAAATGTAAAAGCATCAGTTTTCCTTTTCTGAGTAAAGATTATTGCTTAGATCTCATATTCCTGTCTGGATCTGCAGCTTGAGAGTTTGTGCAAGCTTTGAACACAGTGAAGGGACCTGGTTCCAAATTGGTGTAATTAGGAATTAGTCAACAATAAACTAAATTTAGCATCATTAAAAAGAAATAACAAAAAGAAACCATTTGAGGAAATATTCAAAGGCAGAACTGTTCACATTGAGCTGTAGTAGAAACTGAATCAGACTCATCTTTAGGGAACTGGTCCAAGTGAATGCTTAGTCAAAAAATGTATGTGTCTTATTTATATGTAATCAATGCTAAATGACCTTCTGCATTATTTTGATTTGTAGAAATCAATGTTTTATTTACATTAGGCAATAAGCTACTACAGAGATGCTCTTTGACTTTCATGGGTATAGTTCTAGTCAAACTTACTTATAAGTTGACAATATTATTAAGTCAGAAACACTGTATGTTTTCTCCAGTAGGAATGGAATGCTGGCCTGAAGTGTATCAGAAAAGTGCTCTGTCCCTGAGCTGTACCCTTAACCTTCCAAAACACTAGCACACTTACCCAGCTGACATACAGCTTAGACCCCTTTACCTTCCACCTGCACAGAACATTCACATCAGCCTACAACTGGGAGAAAGCATCTCATGCAAAAGCCACTTTATAAGACAGTATTGGAGATTTTGAGTACTCTCATTGAGAGGCGGCCTGTAGACACGATGGGACATGGAAACCTAGAAAAAAGGAAGAAGTGCTGGCAACGGTGCACTGTAGGGTATGGTCTGTGTCTTCTCACCACCTCTGGGCTTCCTACTGCCCGACCTCATGAGAGAGGCTTTTATTGTATATTGGTATTCCAGGAAGAGATCCAAATTGGAAGTAGAGTTTCTACTGAACATGTATGTTGCTTTTGTTTTGGCCACTCTAAAGCGGAAAATAAAAAATTGCATCATCCTTAGATAGAGGCTGTCCATACTTCTGCAAATTGTTCTAAAAGATTACTAGAGAAAAATTTCAAAAGGTTGGTGAGTGCCTAAAAGTGTACTTAATTTTAAAGGAGAGAAGCCAGGCACAGTGACACATACTTATAAGTCCAGCTGCTTGGGAGACTGAGGTATGAGGGTATTCAAGGCCATCGTGGGCAATTTAGTGAGACCCTGTCTCAGAGAATTTAAAAGGAGAGAGCAGGTTGGACCTTGTGATGCATACCTGTAATCCCAGCACTTGGGAGGCTGAGGCAGGCAGACTGCCATGAGTTTGAGGCCAACTTGAGTTACATAGTGAGTTCAAGGCCAGCCCAAAATATATAGTGATGCCTTGTCTCAAACAACAAAATTAAAATGAGAGAGGTTTTCAAAGATGAAATTGGGCATAGAAAAAGTTTACAATTCTTTAGTAAAGGTTAGAAAGGTTAATGACTACCCAAGAGAATTAGAGTCAAGATTTGTTCAATCTTGTGACTCTAAATACCACACTGTCTTCTACAATAGGCACACTTCCATATTTGCAAAACAACACCATGTTGCTCTAGTGTGGTTGTCCTTTGGAATCTGAAGGTAATTCATTCTAGGCTACCTCCCCCTTTGGGAAGTAGCAAACTCTACAGATGCTCAAATCCTGCACATAAAATGGTGTAGTATTCGCACAGAAGCTATGCACATTCCCAATACAATGGAGAGACTGTGGAAATAGTTGTCATACTATGTCAATTAGGGAATACTGACCAAAAAATCCACGTGTTCAGTACAGATACAATTTTTAATTTTCTTAGCAGCGGGATGCTTCTCATCTGCAGTTGAGTGCATCAGCACAGAACAGTTAGACACCAGGGGCCAAGTGCACGTGAAATAGATAGAACGTAAAAGCAAATAGATTGAATCTTAACAGCCGGAAAGAAGTTTGGAGGTTATGTGGGCTAACTTGCTTCTTTCTCAGGATTAGACATGGAGACACAGATAAAAATGGATTTGCTCCAAGTTACTCTTTGGTGATCTAACAATAGAATTAGGGTTAGAATCAAGGGTTTCCTCTTGCCAGCTTTTTGTTTTATCATGAGCTACCTGGGCGGTAAGAGGTAACTCTGACTGAATCTGTTTCTACTCTGGCATGGAGTCTAGGCCCATACCAATAAAGAACTGGAGTAATGATTGAAGTTGTATTAAAATGCCCCATGAGTAAATACTTATTTAAGGAAATATTTCTACACTTGATCTTAGCCAAAAGGCCGAGAAGCAATAAAAGAAACATTTCTAAGAGGAACTTCAGCTATATAAGTTTCTTAAAAACAGCCATGATTCTTAAAAGTTGAAGATATATTTGATTTTTTTTCAAAAACATATAGTCAGGCACACTGGTACATGCCAGTAATCCCAGCACTGAAGGAGGCTGAGGTCAGAGGATCATGAATTTGAGTTCCACCTGGGCAGATACGTGAGATTCTGTTAAAAAAAAGGGCTGGCCAAATAGCTCAGTGGACTAAAATGCCTGCAAACAGGCACAGGGACCCAGGGTTTGATTCCTCAGGGCCTGCAGTGCTGGCCCCACCCCAGGGTGTGCTGATATGGCAATTGAGACCAGGCATGGTGGCACATGCCTGTAATCCCAGCACTTGGGAGGCTGTAAACAGGAGAATCACTACAAGTCCAATCTAGTAATGAGACCCTACACACCCTGTAAACCCTTCTCTAAAATACAAAAATAAATAAATAAATAAACAAGCCTGGGGTGTAGCAGAGCAGGAAGCCCTTGGATTCAGTCCCCAGTATTGGGAGGGGGGGGGAAGATTTGGGGAAATTTGAATCTGATTAAAAAATATTAAGGTGTTATGTTACCAGCTCAAGTGTTGGTAGATTTGTGGTTATATTTTTAAAAAGAGTTCCTATGTCTTAGATACATAGTGAAATACTTGCATGAGAAATACTATGGTGTCTGGTATTAAAATAATCCAGGTTTTTGTAGGTAGAGGAGATGAATATAAATGAAAGTGGATGCCATATGAAAACACTGAGTGGTAGAATTTAAGGATTCATTACACCAATGTGTCTACTTTTGTGTATCTTTAAATTTTCCAAAATGAAAGACCTTTTTTTGGAGTTCTATTTCAAACAAAAAGAATATCCCTTCACTTCAGGTATGTGCAAAAAGGGATGTGCTGTTGCTACTTTTAGGGAGCTAATGTTCTTTTTTTTGCTAAGCAATATTAAGTCAACCCCAAAGCCACATCATCGTGGAATCTGTAGTACTATTAAGGGCCTCTTTGTGGCTAAGAAGAGCTGGTATGTTATTGTTTTTATTCTAAGATTTATAGAGCTGGCTTATAATGCTGTATTCTTAATTGTACGGGTAATATATTTAAAACATATGTGGCAGCCACAGTTCTGGTTCTATTTTGAGCAACTTTGGATGCCCCTTTCTATTCATCTAAGGTAGATCTGCATCTGGTAACTATCAAAATATCACTAAGCCAGCACAATGACTGTGGCTAATTTAAGGGATAGACACTACCAAGGCTACAAGCAAGATTGCTATCATTCAGTAATAGTAGATTAACAGTCCTTCTGATGTACAGAGAGCTGGGAATGGGGGAGTCAAGGGTGGGATTTCCAAGCACAGAGCAAAGAAGCTGAAGTGCAAGGTGAAACCACCTTCATATGCTCGGATGTTCAGGGAAAGCATTTGAAATCTATGCTGGCCTAAGTGACAGATGACATGTTAAAGATGTGCTCAGTGCCTCTTCCTGCTTTCACATCATGTTTCTGCTCAAAGCCAGCAGTTCCAGCTGGTGGCTACCAACTCCCCAAGAGACGAAGTTACTGCCAGGGGCCAGCCAGCTTTATCTACATCTAACACCTTCCCTGTATAGAGCAATGATAGTACTGGTGCATGCAGGTGCTCCATCTCAACGGATGTTGTTGTTACTAATTAATAAACTAAAAGCCTGCAAAGCCTTTCTAAATTTATACTACCACTGTGCTCTTAAATCAGTGACTCCTAAAAGTATGAATAACTACTATCTTATGTAGGGAGCCACAAATGGAGGGAGCCACAAAGGGAGACCATCTCTCTCAGGGAGAAAGCCTTCTTCATGGATTTCGTGAAGTAAGTCAGTCAGTCTGTCTGTGTGTGTGTGTGTGTGTGTGTGTGTCTCTCTCTCTCATTTTAGGTAACACATTTGGTTTGGTTGTTTGTTTATCATGTGATATAAGGAGGAAAGGCTGATTTGGGCTCTCGATTTCTGAGGTCTTGGTGCATGGCTGCTTGAGGTCATTCGCAGCTTAGAACATCATGGTGGAGCGTGTGGCAGAGGAGGTGACACACCTCGTGGAGGCCAGGAAGTGTGGGAGACAGGAAAGGGCGGGTGTCCCTGTATCACCTTCTAGGGCACATCCCTGAGGATTTAGCTTCTCCACACCAGGCCTTACTTCTTAATGGTTTCAGGCTTCCTAAGAGCTCCACAGGCCGGAAACCAACCCTTCCATATAGGGCCCAGTCAACATCAAAGTCAACATCCACTGCTGTCACAATGACACAAAAGATAAAATGGTGCCAGGACTAACTCTATGTACTTGTCAGATTTGTTTTCAACATTTGCCCGTTAGATCCGGAAGCTCTAGGTATCAGTGTCTTGGCACATGCATGCATGTGTGGTGTTGCTAGGGACGGAATGCGGGGCCTCACGAATGGGACGCAAAGCCACTGAGTGCCGACTCCAATCCCTTTCCTTCTTGTTAGTTCTCTAATAGCCCTCCATAGTCACCTGATCCACACCTGCAACTAGGAAATATTATAAAAACTGCATCTGTATTGAGCACGCACAGATTTTTCTTCTGGTCACTCTTCTGGTCGTTATTCCCTATGCAAGAGTATTACAACTATTTACACAACACTGTAGTACATAAGTTGTGCAGGTGATTTTCTGTTTTGAATTTTTTTTGGGGGGGGGGAGGTTCTTACCATGTAGTTCAGGCTGGCTTTGAACTCACTGTGTAGCCCAGGCTGGCTTTGAACTCATGACAATCCTCCTGCCTCAGCTGGCCCAGTGCTGGGATTACAGATATGTACCATGCTCAGCTATTTAAAGTATGCAGGAGAATGTGTACAGAGTCTATGCCAATACTGCACCGTTAAGGGAACTGAACACGGGAGGATTTTTGGTATTTGCAGGGAGTTCGGTAACCAGGGTACCAAGCACAACTCTACTCCCATTAGTGCCCTAACCTGAGCAACGTTTTCACAGTCTATTCACATATCAAACCTAAAGTACCCCAAATCTAGGTCTCTGCTGACACTTTTTATAGTAGTAGAAACTTGTAATTGGGTGGGCCTTGTCAGAAAAGCGAATCTTTAGAGTATCTTGGAAGATTGTTATCACAGAATGCATTTTACTCTAAATTTTCTAATTCCTTTTTATAATTCTCCCCTCAGCCAGGCATATTTAAAAGGGACTTTAGCCTCGGATTATTATAGCCAGCAAGCAAGCAGATGGCGTTCTTGCTGAGTGAGGTTCCGGTGTGAAGGATGATTCGCTGAGCTCCTCAATCATAACTGGAGGTGGGATTAGTTGAAGAGACTTGTTTATTAGCAAATCCTCTCTCTTCATTTTATTTATTCTCCAATAATTACTTGCCACTTGCTAAGCCCCTACTCTGCACCTGGCATTTTATGCTAATCTTTGAAACAATCCTATGAGGCAAATATTCTCCTTCCATTTTATAGACGAGGAATCCAACATGCAAAGAGGTAGAATAATTGATTTGAGGTCATGGAGCTGGTAAGTGACAGACTTAGGATTTGAACATAGGTCTGTACCCACCAGAGCCTTAGCCTGCAGAGATAGGGTCTTCTCTTCCTTGTACATCTTAAGTGTCTATCTAGTCATTCTTATCTTTGGAAAGATACAGTTTAGAAGAACTGCTATAAGCCAGACCCACACAATGGCCATTGTTTCCTTAGCCCACTGTCCTTAGTCACCTCTTTCTTCATTTCCCTGGGAACAGTAGGTTTATAAGTGGCTTAACCACCACCAAGATCATCTGCACATTCGATGCACAGATGGCTGGGGGCTGGCTGTGACTTAACCTAATTATTCTGGCCTTTCCACTTTGAGAAATACGCATCAGAAAGCTGAGACTCTGAAAGACTGTTTTAGATCGCACTACCCTGAGGAGAATAAGTCTCCAGCTTTCGTATAAAAAGGGAGATGGGTGGTTCAGGAGAAGGAATGGAGATGGTGCTGCCCACAATAGCTACAGAGCGTACAAATGCTGCATGGAAGCTAGAGGAGGCCACTGGCTGGCACACACGCATCGGCTGCAAGCAGAGCACCTCCTGACTCAGGGCTACCCTCCCCCAGCCTCTGATGCATGCCTTGATGAGAACTCGCAGCTCACTTCCTATTGTCTTTGCAGGACCCTGAGCATTTTACCATCTGCTGATGACCTTAACTGGTCATTTTCTTTCATGTACTGGTGTGTGTGTGTGTGTGTGTGTGTGTGTGTGTGTGTGTCTGTCTGTCTGTCTGTCTCTCTCTC
>NDGN011439318.1:0-10595 GCA_002564285.1 Tympanoctomys barrerae
AAAAAAAACATTCTTTTTGCTTGAGCACTTCTTGCGCTTTTTCTAATTTTGCCCTAGAAGAAACCCTGGTACTTTTTCACCTTCACCAATTACTGCTGACCAATTCATAGAAAGGGATCATAGGAACAGGGAAAATGCTGCTTCTCTCTACTCTGCCCTGAAGTAGGACAGCGTGGACTTGCTGTCCTGGCTGGGGGGTGGGAGGGCATTCAGGCTCAAACAGCAAGGAAACAGACAAGAAAATGCCAAGCAGGGAGAGGGCTCTGAGGACAAGATGGGGTGGTGGACAGTGCCCACAAGCCGTGCTCAACAAGGCGCCCGGAGGTGGGACTCTGCTCTGGCTGGGACTTGGTGTGCCTGTGGTTGGGGCTGCACAGGAGGCTGGGGGGCTCAGGCGGGGAAGGCCTGGTCTCCGGGAGGTGGGCAGGGAGATGGGAGTTCCAGGCTCCGTGTACTTTTGCTGGACTCTCCTGTTCTCCCAGCGCCATCCTGCGCGCTCAATTCAAGGCAGTTTGATGATAAATCAGAGTTGGCCACTAAGGCCAAGAGCCATTAATATGGACATGGGCTAAACAGCCTTCTGGGAGCCATCAGGCAGCAGCAGGAGGAGGGATGGGGCCGGGGGCAGCGACACAAACATGTCTGCGAGGCCGGGGAGCCATAAATCTGTCCCAGACCAGAGGGAAGAGGCACAGCTGGCCCCAGCACCGAGCCCTGGTTGAGACCAGATGGTGAAGAGCCAGCGGGTCACGAGGCTGTGGGACACCAGCTACTCAGAAGCCCTCTAGCCTGGGACCATCTGCACGAGTCACCTCTCTGCTCCCTGAAAGACCTGGGGGCTTTAAAGGAAGGGTGTTTTTAGAGGAGCTTAAAGGAAGCTGATGTGCCAAGCCCTGAGTTTGAAAACCTTAGTTTCTGAATTGGAGGTGAAGTAGGAGACCCACCCCGAGGAGGCTGGGACTTTGGATCCCTGGGATCCCCTGCAAAGACAAACTCCTGGTGTCTCCAGGCCTCAGTTTACCATATGGAAAATAGCAACCATAGGAGCAATTAACCGATGGCCTGAGACCAATTTTCCATTAATTCATTCTGAAAATATTTGAAGAGAGCCCACTGGATGCTGGTCTGCATTGGAAGCACTACCGATGAGGGCTGGTGTTTACGGCAAGCCGATCAGCTGCCAGGCCCTTCAGCTGGGTCTTCCCAAGCCTCACTTCACCCCCAACCTCCCCTCAGTGTTCTGCTCCGATGGGGAAGAACCCTCCCCAGGCTGCAGCCGGACCTGAGGCCCCATCCTCCCCTCACTCCTGCCCACCCCTGTGTCTCATCTGGGTTCATGCAGAGCAAGCAGCTGCTGTGAGCCTTGTTTGACAAATGTAGAAATTGAGACCCCAAAAGGCTGGCAGCCGGCCCAATGCTGCACTGTGATCAGTGTTGGGCTCTTCCATTCCCTGGAACTCCGGGGGTGCCCAGGCCACCTTTTTGGAAAGTCCACTCTAGAGGACTTGTTCCTGGAGCCAGATTCTTCTGTGGGCTTGGCTGACACTGTTCTGAGGGAGACCCAGTTGGTGACACCGCTGAGGTGATGTGATTCCCCCTTTCCCTGGCGCTGGTGCTAAATGTGTACAAGATACCTTCTAGCCCTGATCACAAAACCTGCTTGCAAGGAGGAGTCTGATAAACCCATTCAAATGACTGAGGACAGCATGCTGTGGTACTGTCTGTCCAGCCGGCCACCGTCATTCTACACATGCATCCGTTCATCTCTCCAGCCAGCCAGCTCTCCACCCATCCGTCCACTCCCCTGTTTGTCTCCCTTCCCCCTGCACAATCATTCTTCCAGTGCTTTGAGTGTTCTAAGACCAGTAAGGCAGTCAGCATGAGCTTGTGAGACTGGAGAAATAAAGCAGGAGAGCCAGGTTGGGGCCTCACACAGATTGAGGGTCCCAGTATTAAAAACATATTCCAAACAGTCATTTGCTTAAGCCCCCACACCTAACCTTTTCTAGCTCAGACCAAGGCTCCCCCAACCCTGCCCTGCCCTGCTCCTGGCACTCTCAGGGTGCCAGCAGATACAAAGGGGCTGGTTTCCTGCAGCAGATGGAGCAGGGAGGGGCGTGGAAGGGAGCCTGGGTCCCCAGCATAGAGGCCGACCCAACTGCCACTCCCAGGCCCATCTCTCAGCCCCTGCACACCCTGCCTTGCCTTCTTTTTTCCCCTCCCCAAACGGTCAGGATAGTCTTAAAGGCGTCTGTGGCCCGATGGAGCAGAGGGAGAGGCCAAAGGGAACCTCCCTGCTGGGCTCTTCCAGTCACGAAGGTGTCCTGGGAAAGCCCGCCTGGGCCCCGTCCTGGCTCAGCCAGAGGTGGGAGATGCTCAGCACAGGCAGTGGAGCCAGAGACCCCGTCTCCTCCCCCATCTCCCCGCCACTCACCGGCTGAGGGATATTTAACGTCACTTGTCCCTTAGTCAATTAATGTCTTAATTTCTTCAGGTCCAAAATCAAAACCACACATCCTTCCTTGGGTTTTGGGCCACTGAATATAAAAAATAGTTCAATAACTATTTTTTCCCAGGCACCAGGGAGTAGGGCAGCCCTGTAGTGGTTGATGCACTGTGTCAACTTGGCTGGATGACTGCGGGGGCGCAGTCGGGCTGGTGGGGGTCCCACCCTGGGGCACAATTGGTTCTGCCCCCAGAGTGACTCAGCACAAAGAGGCCATATAAACGGGCTGAGGAAGGAGTCAATGTTCTTCAGTCTTCGTGTTCGGGTTGGACTTCATCGCCTGGCTTGCAGTGCAGACTCTTCGGCCTCCGGCTTGGATCCTTCGCCTTCCATCACAGACCCGTCACAGACCCATTAGCTGATGAATAGAGACTCGCACGGAGCACAGCAGTGAGCTTCAGACCTTGGGACTGAGTTCTTCAGTCCTGGGGTGTGCAGACGCCCTCTGCATGCTCTCTCATCTGACTCTGTGGCTGACAGAAGCCAGTCTTGTAATTCCTTATACATTGTATATCTTGTGTTAATATCTGTTCCTTTTATCTGTTCCTCTAAGTAAAACCCTGACCAATACAGACCCTAACGCATATGAAGCCCTCAATAGATATTAATGCCAGGTGATGCTGTAGTCCAGAATTGCAGAGTAAAAACCCCAGAAAATCCACTCTTCTACAGTGACAAAAAAAAAAACAAAACACCTGTCAAAATCCAATTTTTCAAAACTCCAGGTGTTAACTAGAGCCTCCAATGGAGTACTTATTTAAGAAAACGGCTGAATCTCAGACGGAATGGCAAACTTGCTTTTCACTTGTCCTAACCCAACCTCCCTCTCCCCAGCACTGCTACAGCCTAGAAAACCAAACTCAGGGCAGCAAGAACAGCAACCGCTGGAGAGAACAGAAGAGCTGACAGAGGGAAGATGCACAAGGGCCTGGGAAGAGGCTCAGCCTCCCCGGGCACCAGGGAGTAGGAATTGTGAGAGCACAAGAGGAATACCCTCACACTACTAGGAAGCTACTGTTAAAAAAATCAGAACAGCAAGTGTTGGGGAAGAAGTCAGAAACCAGAAGCCAGAACCCCCCTGCCTGACTCCACCACCTTGCTGGTCGGAGGAAAAATGGCACAGCCACTTTGGAAGAGTCTGCCAGTTCCTGCAGACACAGGGAGAAAGCCATCCACAATGCCACTCCCGATTGCTCATAATAGCTGGAGCCGGAAGCAACACAACTGTCCAGCAGCGGGTGAGTGGATGAGCAGTAAAAAAGCAATTCTTACTTTTAGTGGGCTGCAGGTGTAGCTCAGTGAGAGAGCATTTGCCTCGCACATGTGAGGCTCCGAGTCCCACCCCCAGCACTGGAATAAATGTGTGCTGTTTGCCTTCAATGGAAAATTGTTCTATCATGAAAAGGAATTGAAATACTGATAAGTCCTACAGTGTGAATGAACCCTGGAAACATACCAAGAGAAAGCAGTCATGAAAGTGCATGTCTTTTGTGAGGTTCCACTTACATGGAATGACCAATTAAGCAGAGCCAAACGGGCAGAAAACAACTCGGGCTGCTCAGGGATGGTGGCAAAGGGTGGGCAGCGAAGACTGGCAGGTACAGGGTTCTTTGGGGATTTTTTTACATGCCAGCGATAAAACCCAGAGTCTTGTGCATGCTAGCTAAGTGCTGGACCACTGGGCTTACACCCACAACCTGGAATAATGAAATTTTCTGGAATTAGTGGCAATGGTTTACAACCCCCTGTGCACACTAAACACAACAAAATTATAAACTTTAAAAGGATGCACATTGTACCCTTTCAATAAAGCTATTTAAAAAAATTCCTCGTACACCTAGTCCAAGCTCCATCCTCTCCCACTGAATCCATTCGGAGCCGCCTCGTGGGTCTGTCTGCTGCCACCCTGTCCCCTTCCATGGTCCCCTCGGTGGATGGAGTTGATTTGGGAAGCCAGCATGATGCTGTCTGTCCTCTGCCTGAAGCCCCTCCAACTTTCACTGCCCTCCCTGCAGCCTTCTCTCCTGGGTCGGGCCTCTGCATGTGCTTCAACCTCAGCCCAGCGGCTCGCTTGCTGACTCTGTCCACTCTCGGGTCTAGCCGGGTGCTCCCCTCCTAGGGATGCATCCCAGAAACCCTCTGACAGGCCACCACCCTGCCCATTTCCCGTGGTTCATGGGCGTTTCTTCAGATAGTGCTGTTTCTCACTCTGGCCCAGCCCTCGTTCCTCCACTAGTCAGAGCCCTGCTGGGCTTTCCCCATGGCTGCAGCTTCAGTCTAACCTGGGACTGGCTTCTTCAAATTTAGTGGAGGTTTAGGATTTAGTCCATTTTGGACTGTCGAGGTGATGTTCCAGAAGGAAAGATGGTGACTTCAGACTGGTCTGTGTGAGAAGGAAGTGAAATTTGGTGAAGAGTGACCATCTGGGGGTAAAGGGGCAAGTATTTCAGCTGTGCGCATCGGTGAGGGCCTCACTGAGGAGGGGACATTTCCCTGAGATTTTGGGAGCATCCTTCCAAGCAGAGGGCTCAACTGGGGTGAAGGCACACCTGTGGTAACTGTTCAGAAAACACGCGGGAGTCCAGGCTGGCAGGGCTTGACCATACAACACTTCACAGACGGTATAAGAACTTGGGTCTGGCTGGGGAGGCAGACAAACATACTGGGCCGTGGAAGACTGTGTGAAAGTGGGTCTACTGTGTCACATTCAGCCCTCCAAGGGAGTCCCCGACCTGCTTTCATTAAGGTGAATTTGATTTGTGTCTCACATTCACCTCGGTGCAATCTGGTGGCAGGACCCAGCCAGGGTCACTGAGGACCCTCCAGAACTGTCAGACTGGCAAACGCTTCAGGAAAACTTCTCCAACCAAAGCCTGTGCTGCACAGAAGGAAGCCGAGGGGACCCAGCACTCGCCTGAGGGACCTCGCTGTCCTGTGGCAGGGATCCTTGCGTGTGTAGATCAATGAAGGAGCCACAGGACTCAGCATTAATGAGACTTCCTGCAAGGAATATTCGAGAATTGACAATGGAAGTAGAAGCTGAAACTGGACTATAAAGTGTGGTAAAATTCAGAAGAGGAGGAGCAGGTGAGGTTAACCCAGGCAACACTCACTACAAGGGCAAAGGTTGGGAGGCGGGACAGCCAGCTGCAGGCCCCTGAAGTAGCAAGAGGGCTGGAACCTCAAGGAGAGCTCATGGCCAGCTGGGCTGTGGGGTCTGAGCACAGGGTTGGTCAGTGATCATGAAGGACTTAAAATGCAAGCTGTGAAGTATTCGCCCAACTCTCAAAATGTCTACAAAGCCACATGGGGTTCTATACTGGGAGCTCTACTTCTAAGGAAAATCATGCCGGATGGGCTGGGCCATACACACTTCCTGCTGAACCCCAGATTTTTTCTCGTCTAGAATCTTGAAAGGAAAATTGGTACCCATGCTCGACGATGTCCTGAAACAACCCATCTTTGTCAGGCTAACCCACCTTGACCTATCCAGCAATTCATCAAGGACCATTTGCAATGGAATAAAATATCAGATTCCTGTAACCTTGGCTAAGTCTAGTGACTTTCATGTTCTCGTGAAGAGAAGGGTCTTCTGGCTGCCCTTGAACTCTCCTTGCCAGCGCCGCGGTGCCTAATACCTTGCCACACTGACCTCAGCCCCACCCCCACACTCCTCACTGCTCACCTCTGCTCCCTAGCACAGTGCCCTGCACTTCAGGTGCCAATTGAGACCCTGTTGCTTAGCCCAGGTGCTAGATAAACCAGGAAAGTGCCTGTGGAGCAGGGATGGGGCGAGGAAGCACCTGTGTTAGGGCAGTTTTCGCCCAGAATCCCAGGTGTTGGGAGAGGGAGATGCAGGTGGGATATAGGCACACCTGAGTGCTTCGCCGGCCAAGTTCATGCCTCAAAAAGCAGCTGGGTGTTGGCAATCGCAAAACATTAACAGACAATGCTCCACGCCCAAATGAGTCAGTGTATGCAGGGAGAGGTAATGCTGCTCAGAGAAGCCCCAGTCCTCTTCTGAGACCTGTGTTTCCTGTCTCTGGCCTCAAAGGCCCCATGGCTGGAAGTTTTACTTTCTCAAGGCTGAGATTTTTTTCCTCCTTCTATTTCCCACAGAGGGTAGACTTTATCTTGGGGGGCTTCAAACCCACTCCATGAGGCAGATAACAGAACAGGGGAGCGAGGATCTGAGTTGCTGGAGGTTACCTATAGCAGGCTCTGGACCTGGTGGAGGAGGACTCCAAGTCCCTCAGAGGATTCCAGAAAACGAAGATCAAAGGCGTTCTATTTGAGAGAACTTGCTTAGCATCTGATAACGGCAGGAGCTAATTTTGAAAGAGAAAAATGCAGTGCTAGCCCCAGAGAAAGCAAGGGTTCACGTTAGCAGCCCTCAGAACCAGGTTGAGTGGCACCTGGGACAGTCCCAGCCCAGCCTGCCAAGTTCAAATCCCTGCTCGGGTACTCACTCGTACAACCTTGGGAAGGTCGCTCTGCCCTTCTGTGCCATGGTTTCTTCACCTGGGAAACTATTCCTAGGATGCCTGTCCCAGGGTTGTTCTAAAGAGTTAGAAAATAATAGTCACATAGTTAGAATGGTGGTCACATATAGGCCAAGCCTGATGGCAATTGTAGCTGGATACCATGACAGAGTCCTGATTTTTGGACATAGCCTTGTTTTCCAAATAAAAATGCCAACCAGTTGGGGCATGTGGCCTATAATTCCAGAACTCTGAGGCAGGAAGATAGAAAGATCAAGCCCAGCCTGGGCAGCACAGCGATTTACCAAGACTCTACCTCAGAATAGAAACAGACAGATAGGCAAAAAATGGGTTGGTGATGAAGCTCAATGTGAAGGCTCTGAACTCAGTCCCCAGTGTGTGGATGGGGTGGGAAGGGTGCAATACCACTGATTACCAGAAGGGTGATGAATCCAGCAGGGCCGTGCCTATGGCAAGTGATAGGTAAGGTTGGGTATTGGGCACCTATGTGGTTTTTGCTGTCACACAGGCTCCCCCTTGAGCCAATCACATGTCAGCGTGGGCAATGGGTTGCTCTGATTGGTCAGCCCTGGCTCATGGGTTGGATTCAGCCGCACCAACCTGAGTGACGGCGGAGAGGATGCTCCTTGGGGGCCAGCAGAAGACAGGCAGACAGGTGCAGAGTAAGTCAAATCCCTGCTCCCTTCACTCACTTCTTCTGTATCACAGAGCCCATTGGACCTGAGGCACAGCGTGAAACTGCCACAGCAAACAGAAACACCAACGTGATGCCCAGGATTTGGAGGCAGATTCATTTTCTGTTGATGGGCATTGATTGGATCACTCCCAAAATGTCAGCCCTGATCTCTGGTGGCCTAGGGCTTCCAGGGGATAAACAGGAAGTACAGAGGCAGAATGGCCTGTCAACGGGGAATTGGTTGATACCATGTGCATCACAGTGGCCAGCTAATGTATTGCAGTGACCAGTTGATTCTAAGAGAAGCGACCTGAATGGGAACAGGAACTACTACCTGGGCAGCTAAGAAACTGAAGCATACTGGCTGGGGGTGGGGGTATCTTCCATTACACAGCCATGGGGACAGAGGGTGAGTGATTACTTAGAGACAAGACTTTGGTCACTGAAAGGCTCAGAGGGGCCTTAACCTAGAGCACCAAGCATTAGGGAGCCCCCAAGAGAAGCCCAAAGAGGAGAATGCTTGAGCTTTTATTTAGAATATCAGTATGAGTGAAGAGGAGAATGAAAACGGTTTGGGCGAGAAGCTGTCTGTGGGCCAGGCAGTTTTCTTGGCGAAAAGGGAAGGACAATGGCCAGGCACAACGTGCATCACTAACCTAAACTTCTTGTTGAACCATTCATTTCTCATAGAGCCTGTGTATTTTTGCCACAGTGTGACCATTCACTCTTTGCCTAAGTCTCCCACAGGCTTGAGGTCTGTAAGCAAACACCTTGTCTTTAACCAAGGAGTGAGATCATTCCAGATTTGTATAGCAGAGAGAAAAATGACCACCACCCTTCTGTGCATTGCCAGCCCTCTGGAAGGTCTCCAGAAAGTTGCCAGAGGGAGTAGGAGACTGTGTTCCAGAGGGGCTGGGAACTGCCAGGTGCTGAGGACAACTGGCACTCAGGCCAGAGTTGCTAATGGACTCTGCTGATTGGTGATTTCCAATTGAATTGAGCAAAAGAATTCTCAGCTGATTGGTGAACAAGGAGGAGGGGACCCCAGGGTCCTGCCCTCTTAAGTCATCCAATTCCAACATTATGACCTTGACTCCTCCTGGGAAGTTGATGGAAGACAGTCAAGAAGTGTTGGGGTAGTAGGGGAGTCAAAGGTGACTCAGGGGCTAGGTAGACTTCACATCAGATTTGAAAAATAAGGGCGAAAACATGCAGGGAAGAAAGGCTTTTCCCTCAGTTAACACCGACTTAGTGAAACAGGAAAGGAGGGAGGTGCCTAAGGATCCTATGAAGGGTGTGATTGTGCAGGGGTGTGGTGGAGAGGGTTCTGTTGGAGCTGGGTGCTGAGCACTCCCAGCTTTTCCCACCATCTCGCTATGCAGCATCTGCCCTGTACCCTGTCAGTATTGATTATATTATTGGCCTACATTTACATGTTTTCCCTATGCGGAGACAGACCTTTAGCTTGGGAAGACAAAAAGCATTTCAGAGATAGATTGTGGTGATGGCTGCATGGTGATAGTATACTTAGTGCCACCAATCTATGCCCCTATGAATAGTCTGTGACAAATTGTATGACATATATAGTTTGTCACAGTAAAAAAAGAAAAAAAAAACTCCCCAGAAGAAAACACACAAATGTCACCATTATAAAAGGGAAAAGCTGAATAATTTCTCTCACAAAAAAAGCAAAAACAAAACCAATGAAAACAAAACATGCATAGCAATTCTAACCTAACACTGTCACCTGCAGAATGCTTTGGCCCTGAAGAAATGACCCTTATTTTTCAAATCTGATGTGAGGTCTACCTAGCCCCTGAGTCACCTTTCACTGCCCTACTAGCTCAACAATTCTTGACTGTCTTCCATCAACTTCCCAGGAGGAGCCAAAGGTCATAATGCTGGAATTGGATGACCTAAGAGGGCAAGACCCTGGGATCCCCTCCACACACTTCTGTCACCAATCAGCAGAGAATTCTTTTGCTCAACTCAATTGGAAATCACCAATCAGCAAAGTCCATCAGCTGCTCTGGCCTGAGTGCCAGTGGCCCTCAGCGCCTGGCACTTCCCAGCCCCTCCTATCAGTGCCTCAGGAGCCCAGGCTCCTCCTCCCTCTGGCAACTTTCTGGAAACCTTCCAGCTGCTTCTGTTTCCTCTCTGGGGTTCTCTAGGCCCCTGCCAACCTCTGCTGGTCTGTTGCTGGTGGTCATGGATCTCTATTAGTTGTTGCTGGCATCTGGTACTGATCTTTTGAACTGTTCAGAGCTAGCAACCCCTAGTGTTAGCAACTCTTAACATGAGTTGCTCCACTCACACTAAGAATCATGAGTACATTTTTTTTCTTTCAGTTTTTAAAAGGAAGATTTATTTAACAAGTTTCACTCAGTATGATACATCTAAATGGAAATCACAATACAAGATTTAAATCAAAGCCTCAGAATTCCATACAACTGACATGACTAAACTCCTAAAGTATAACATCTCAAAATTGTCCCAGATCTTTTAAAAAAAAAAAGTGTACACTCACATGCCTTACAGAATATTAAGCCAAAAAGCTGGAATTAACAAACATACCAAACGTTTTCACTTTGAATCATAGACAGAGCTCCTATATTTGAGTTTTACAGAACAGCATGTTTCTCAACATGCATCTGAAGTTTTTCAGTGGACTGTGGTATAAGAGCAACATATAATGTAAGTGAAATTGCTTTAACCTAAATATGCTTACTACTTGGGTACACTTCTACAACATGGAACTAACTTGAAAGCTGAAAACTGTTTTACGTTATGGTTAACACTGAAATTTGTTATTACATCTTAGGTGATATTTCAGTGTTCAATATTAAGTTTTAAAACGATCTTGATTTCCACTTTAAGCATAATCACAAGCCTGTAATGCAAAACTGATAAA
>NDGN011439326.1:0-14840 GCA_002564285.1 Tympanoctomys barrerae
AGTCCACAGCCACTAACCACCACTGTCCTGGTCCTATCCAAGGGTCCTCAACTCTAGTTCTTTCAGACCAGGCCTTACAAATGTTTCCTTTATTCTCAAAAATAAATATAACGAACAAATCCCATAAATCAGTGTCTCTTCTAGATCTAACATGACCTAGTAATAACAAAAAAATAATTCTTTATTATTCTGAGGGGAAAAGGAACAAGACCCTATTTTTCAAGACTGAGAAGACATTCTTTAGAATGCCATGGAATTTTAGACATAACATCAAGATCACTGAAATAGGCATGGTGGGTCATCCCACTTAATGTCCCCCGAGTTTTGCAGTGAGCACCTCTTCACATGACAAGTAAGCTGCTGAGGGATGACCCAAGTCATTTCCAAAAGACCTCTTCAGAGCTTTCTCAGGAGATGGCTGCTTGGCACCCAGAAGCTGGACACAGGACACATGCCTCTGGTTTGTCCAGAGGAAGTGCGCCACCTGCAGGCCACCTGTGGGCTCGAGGACTCTGGGCCAATGAAAACAAATATTAATTGGGAAGAATGTCAGGTTCAGGTTCCAAATAGATAACTACAGTGCATGGAGATGAAGGGACAAAGTCACAAGCAGGGCTCAAGCCAACAGCTAGTTATTTCCAACTCTCCTGAGAGGCTTCCAGATCACTTCCTTCACCAAGACCTAGAAGTAGTGCCTTTGAAACCACTAAAGATCCTAACATCAACTCCCATAATAAAACCTATATATAATGATGGTTGTTTACCTTGTCAAAAAATACAAACAGCAGTCCATCAACCATGTGTGACTCTCAGTTTAGAGTGTGTGATATCCTCCGTGTAGACTCCAGATCCCCACTAACCCCGGGACAAGGCTTTTCTCATTTCCATTCTTGGATGAAGCCCTCATGCCTCACAGTGGGGCCAGAGTATGTATGTACCAACTCCCTCTCCTGAGAATCAAGGACTGGGGTTCTTACCGCATTCTCCTTTAACTGTAGCCCTTCCCCATTGGGAAGGGAGGACCGTCTCTTGGAGTTCCTGTTTGGGGTTGAAGTAATGGCCCCGGCTTTCTTCTTCACAGTGAGCACCTCACAGCTGGCCTGGTCTTCATTGTGTGTGCTCTTGCCGGCATTGATAACCCTGGGGAAGAAGCAGAAGAGCTCGTCAGCTGAAGTGATTTTCAGAAAGCAGAGTGCTTCTCAGGGGTCAGGCAAGAGAGTTTTCGCAGCTGGCATTACTAAAGCACTACTTAAGGCAAAGGACCTTAGGACCTGGTCTTGCATTTTTCAGAATAATGAGTCTGAGAAAGTGGAGTTATATGAGCAACCAATGAAACATTTACTAAAGAAGTTATTCCAAGCTCCGTTCACCTTCACAGACATCTGATAGATTTCATCAACACCATAATCCTCTTAAGTCAAAACATGAGAGGCGATCAGTCTTGGAGGTTAATGGGGAGCCTGGACATTTTGGCAATTATAATGCAGACAGGCAAGCTGGCTCAGGGAATTCTATTTTACTTCACCAAAAGATAAAGAGTAAAAGCACCACTAATTTTATCAAAGAACATGGCATTAATGTACAGCACATTGCAAGGGCCAAGGGAATAGAGAATATACTTCACTGTATCTTTCCCACTTCTATCTTACATGCAGGGAAGTGAATGGTTTCAAAATGTATTCCTTAAAAAGTAGTTTAGTCCTCTCTTTTCCCTATAGAATAATATTCATTATGCTGGGGAATAGGGGCTCTGATTTGGATACTCAAAACACATACAAAATTCACAGCAGATCGGCACTGCTTTGGTCCAATTAATGAACGTTGTAAGCACACAGAATGCTTCGGGAACCCACGCCACAGCATTCATATACAGCATCAAGTGACTGCAGTCTCAGTTTGTGGATTTCAGCACCATGACCCAATTAAGTAGGCCACGGATAAAATAGATTTTCTGGAAGAGTTCTCCTTGACGTGTCATTGGCTGTTTCATTCCTAACACTTCAGCAGGGTCGTAGTCATTGACAGAACAAATGCAGAATTTACAGGACTCAGCGGTAAGGAAAGGAAAAAAAAAAAAAAAAACACGTAGGTGAGCCAAACGAAAACTCACTCTCGAAATGTGGCAGCTACACTGCACTAGTAACACAGTCACAAACCCTCTCAAGAGGTAGAGGACTATTATTTTTAAATGACTTAAGAAATCTTCAATGATTATGAACTCAGAGTAAATTGTAAACATTCCAAGTCCCATTTACCAATCTCCATCAGTGGTAACAATCTTCTGTAACTTTAGTAAAAATATCAAAACCAAGAAATCCACATTTCTGTCACCCCGATTATATATTTCATTCAAATATCACCAGTTTTACCATCAAGTGGCTTTCGGTGTTAAAAAGTTCACAGTACCCCATTAAGCCAGTAGATATATATGTTATAATCCACAAGCACAGGAACATCGACTGCAGATTTGGGTGCTGCATGATTTAAGTGTCTCTCTCATCTGTGCCATCTTGTATGTGGTATGCAGTGTGTGTGCTACATTTAAAGAGTGAGTTTTCCTGTGGTTCACCTACATTTTTCCTTACCACGGAGTTCTGTAAATTCTACATTTGTCCTGTCAGTGTATGTGGTACAGGGTCTCACTATGCAGCTCAGCTCAGCCAGGACTCATAGTGATCCTCCTGCTGTCAGCCTCCCCAGTGCTAGCATCACAGGCGTAGGCCACCAGGCCCGGACTCAGTCACCAACTCAGTGGGTCTGGGGGCGGGGCCAGCTAGGGATGCTGGACTGGGGATCGAACCTTGGTCCCTGGGCTTGCCAAAGCAGGCGCTCAGTCTGCTGAGCTTTCTTGCTGGTCCTCCCCTTGTTCTGTCAATGACTATGACCCTGCTGAAGTTTTAAGAATGCAACAGCCAATGACAAGTCAAGGAGAGCTCTTCCACGAAATCTGTTTTATCTGCTTCCTCCTTAATAGGATCATGGTACTGAAATCCACAAACTGAGTCTGCAGCCACTTGAAGTGAAGTATATGAATACTGTAGCGTGTGTTCCTGGGGTTCTGTAGAAGTGTTTTTGATACCTTAAGTATCGTTTTTTAAATGTCTTAATATGCAATAATTTAAAAGTTCACTTCCATCTGTACACGTGAAAAACACATAGTTTGTATGTTTTGAACAACTTTGCCCTAAGCCCTTTATCTTTCCAATTCAGCAAAATCAACTGATTGGAAGGAGAATTGTTTTTAAAAGTCTACTTTTATCCATTTCATCCATTGCAGTTTTTATTTTTAAGTAGATTCTTGCCTGTGATGTTTAAATACCGTTGCTCTAGGAGCCTGGGTTGGGAAATGAGTTGAAAACTTTCAGAGCTTCTCCCGCACGCTCAGGGCGGAGAGCTGGGGAGGGTGGCCTTCCTAAGTCCCTGCCCAACCTGCAGAGTCTCTTCTCTAAGGAACAGGTATTTGCATCTGGTTTGGGAATACAATGTGATTCTTGACACACACAGCTATTATTAACACCACGACACCTTCCTATCAAAGCTCAGTGACTTGCCCCAAGTGGCACAGCCATGAAACGGCACAGATGGGATTCACAATGAGGCCTACTCCGAACTCCAAGCCAACCCCTTCCTATTACACCACGGGAACGTCCACCGTCTATGGCAGACCACGATGGACTACAGGGAGGTACAAATAAGCAGAGTAGGCAAGCTGCGGGCCAGGACTGAGGCAAAGGAGAATCCTCTGCTGGCTTTCTTTGCTGCTGGAGGTGTCTGGGAGAAGGCTGGAAAGGAAAGCTGGGAGGGGAGAAGCCTGGGAAGGGTGGCTCAGATCTGCCTACACTGGAGCAGGTCACACTTAACCCCAACCAAGCCGCTCACAGGGTTGTGGCTGAAGTCCCTAATACCAAACGTATGTTTGTTGGGTATGTTGCTTTTACACCTAGACTTGAGACCCAAATGAGACGGGCAGGGAAGGTAATGTGAAACAACGCATCTCTCCACATCCCAGGCAGTAACCTTCCAGGCAACAAGGCTGGCCGGACTATTTACTGGAAGATGATGTTATGCCACCAGACTCCATAGGGAAAGCTGGGCGGAAGCCATCTGAGGAACCAGTTCATGATTGCCATCCCTTCAGACTGTCCCCTAGACAAGATCCTAGCTGCTTTTTTCCAGGATGTGACTGCTCTGGACACTAGCACCCATTCTTGTGCTGCAGTCATGTGTTTGTTTTTTTTTTTATATTTAATTCCATTTATGTTTTTATCAAAAGCAAGCATGGCTAATCTCCAACAGCCACCTGCCCAGCTGACTCATCAGGCACTATAATTACATAAATCACGAGAATCACTGCCCCTTGAAGTGCCTGGTCTCCTGTCTCCCTTGGGAGATAATAAACTCCAGTGCTGCCCTAACTTTACCCAGAGGTTCTGGAAACCCTACTTTAAGCACAAGAGGCCCAGGGCTCTGAAAGGCTGAGATGAGCACGGGCCTGTGCGGCCGATTGCTGCAGAGCTGCACACACACTTCTGAGCCCTACGCTTTGTCCCAGCTCTCAGGCTGTGCTATTTTCCTCCGGGGCTTCTATTCCTGGCAGCACGTGGCTCAGAGGTCTGCAGTGCTACGATGCACCAGAGCCTGAGCGCTGCAGAACCGCAAAGACCAGGACTGGGACCAGTTGTGTTGAGGACAGTACATGGAAACCTCTAATGAAACAGCACAAAGTCAGGGAGGTCAATCTAGTAAGAGGACAGCCTCAACCTTATAAACCTGTTTAGTCAGACATTTGACTATTACTTAGATGATAAAATACTAGATTAACTATTATTTAATCAATACCAATTTGAGGTCAGTTCCTTCACACCCCATACCCCTGGTTTTGGGGTTCTGGGGAGGGAATCTAGGGCCCCGTGCCTGCTGCCCTGATGCAGGAGAGCTCTACGGCTGAGCCACATCCTGAGTCCGTTACCCAGTTTTACATTATTTCAATTTCTGAACTCCACACAACTTCAGTAGAGAAACCTGCCCCTTCTGTATTCACTTGTCTCTGAAAAGTTCGATCACTATCAAGGTCAACATTTTATTTTGCTTTTCGAAGGGAAAATGTATTAAATGTAAAGAAAATCCTTAGTTCCTCAAAAGTAAACTGAGAAAAACCCGTTTCCTAAGCTGAGGAGCAGCATGCAGTCCGCTGAACCAACAATTCCTGTAGATTCAACATTTGAATCAGTGGCCACACTCCCTTCTGCTCCAATATCAGTAATTATCCCATTGGTTACTGCAAAGCCAGGAGGGAGGGAAGATGGTTTACATCTCAAATGAATAAGTTGGACAGTCAGAGTCAGTACCCATGGAGACTATCATCAATAACACATTTCTTCTGGGGAATAGCCGAGTTTGTGGTTTTGTTTTTCAAAATTCTGCTTCAGCAAGATGTGGAAAAAGGAAGAGGCTATAGAAACTCATCTGACTCCAGATCCGATGATGGAAGAGGGCCACCAGGAAACCCTCCCTGAAGAATGGGCAGAATCAATCACCTTCATGGTCCCAGTCCTCAGCCAATGGGTGGTGGAGGAGGAAGGTAAATATCTGCTGCAAGAAGCAGACTTCTGGACATACACACCCATAGGAGGAGGAAGCCATCCGGAAGTGGAGGTCGGACCGTGCTGGACAGGTAGATGGATGTGTGTGTGTCTTCCCAGGGACTCTGCTCTGTGCTCTCACAGATAAATGAGGGCATGCCAGGAATGCTCTCTGCAGGGAGCTGGCTCGACTGATGCACAGCTCTGTAAATACATATGTTTGTCTCATTGTCTTTTTTGTATAGTTTATTAAGCATTGATATAATTTTAATAAATGTTAGGTTGCCTACTGACCTTTTCATCTTTATATAACTAAATCACTGAAACTCAACTTTGAACCTCAAGAAAACAAATAAAAGGCTGTGTATTTAGTACTAAAAAAAATAATAATTATCCCACTGACACAACCTACATGTGATAAGTCGCTGCCCCATGAAACACTTTGACCAATCTGCCCAGGATTGGTTTGAAAACCAATTTTGAAAACTTAAACATAAAATGCTTCTGAACTAGGAATCATCATAAATTCAGTGACATCATTTTCTTGTCTACTACAAGAAGAAAAATATTTTAATTAAAAATTAAACTGGGGGCTTAGAATGCAGCTCAGAGGCACAACCCCTATCTGGCAAGCACAAGGTTGTGAGTTTGATTCCCAGTACCTAAACAAACAAACAATCAACATGGAGGTAGTAAATGGCAGTTCGGAGCTGGGGGGTTCTCCCTAGAAAATGACCTATAACAAATACTGGCAGAATGAATCAGAAATCAATTCTACTATTTCTCGGTGGGCAAAAGAGTATCTGACATTTACTGGAACCATCTATACGCCAGAGACTGCTAGGAGCATTTCAGAAGTGCCTGCTCTGCTTTTTCCCACCAAGTCTGTGAGCCAGTATCCACATGCTGCTGTCGGGGTTCTCTCAGTGACCAGCACAGCTAGTGAGTGGCAGTGTTAAGTCACTTCCGCAGGTGGCAGTTCTTTTAGCTATACTTTGTGAACTAAATTCTATGAGTTGCTAAGAGGGTGTGTGTGTGTNNGTGTGTGTGTGTAAGGAGGATTTTAGTCACCTAAGAAACTGGTGGTTTTGAAGCTGGCATTAAAATTCAGGAAGGAAAAAAGGTTAAGGGAAAAAGGGGAAGGACAGCTACAGTCTCTTCAGCATAGAAAATTTATATTCTTTTTCATCTCTTAAAAGAACACCACATCTATCTCAGGAGAAACACATGACAAAATTAATTCACTTATTGTTTTGCTTTAACCTAACAATCTATCTTCAATGGAACTGTATCTAGGGTTTCTCTCCTTGAAAAACAAGTAAACACAGAACTGCAAGGACTGGAAAGTCAAAATTCCTTGTGTGTGACAGATGAAGTTCACAGTTGTGACCTAAATACCGAGTGAGGACATGGCCATGAGAACATAAAAACAGTAGCAAATGATTTATTCTGTGCTACCCTTGGACCCTTGGAAAACTTGTTCTTCTTCTTCTTCTTGCTGGTGGAAATATTCTAGTCACAATGTTTTGGAAGTCAACCCCACCTGAATTTCAGCAGCAAATTCCTGGTCTGTTTTCTCATCTGCTCATAAACTTGACCCTAAGGACATTCATCTGCTATAACAACTGGTTTGGGCCTCTAGAACTAAGTGCAAAGTCAGTACCTGCAAGTGTCCTTGAGTAGCAGCCCCTTGCCACACAGACCACCAACTGACTCACGGGACTCATAATTATCAGCCTTTACAAGGATCTACAAAAGACAGTAGATGAAGACACCCTCAGCTGACATTTTTTCAAGGATTCCTGTGTGCCAGGCACTATGCCAAACACTTGGCAGGTGCCAAGTCGTTAGGCAGGCAGGAGGCGGCTGCTCCGAGGACCTCAGCGAGGAGCAGAAGGCAGGAACAGGGACAAAGATCAGACAGACCCAGTTCAGACTTGGTCTCTGCCAATTACTAGCTCGAGCTGTGTTTCTGGGCAAATTGCTCTCTTCCTCTAAAATGGGGATAAATGCCACCTTCCAGCACAGAAGAGCTGTATGAGCCCAGTGCTTTAGGGTGGAAAGCACCCAATGGTGCCTGGCACATACTGAGTGCACGACAAAATAACAAATCTAAAGCCAGCTGCTTTCTGTTGGGCCACAGGTACCTGACCTGGCCATGCATGGTACAGAACCTCCTACCTTCCCCCATTTCCACCAGCATCCCTCTGTCACCTCAATTTCAATTACACCATCAGCAGGCACTGAGGTGGCATGAGACAACACTGTCCAGAACAAAGCAACGCTCTAATCACAGAAGTCCCACAAGTATAAGTCTCCACCCACATCTGCCCATTGACCCCAGGCTGCTGGAATCAGAAGATGGGGCTCCAGGCTTACCAAAAAAAAGAACAAATAATTTTGTTTTGTTTTTGAAGGTAATATAAAAGCCTGGATGGTTTTGGCTTAAAAAATTATACCAAGTATTAATACTGCTGAGCAGTGATAGTAATTATATTGGTTAAAAAAAAGAGTACTTTATAAGGACAATCAGATGATATTGCTGATTCATATATAATTGAGAAGCAAGACGTGAAGAATGCTATATTTGGGGAAATGAATTATTTATGGAACAGCAAATATAGCCATTAATTATGAAAAGTCTCATGTCTAGGTAACCCCTTTGGCAACTCTTTTTGTGGTCTCTGAAATGATTACTAACATCCTAATACGCTGGTGCCTGAGGACAACTTAATTCCTAGTTTCCAGGGAAATAATAGCCTCTCGCTCTTGAGGTAGTGGAAGAACACAGCTCTGACCAGAAATCTAATCCTTTGATAACAGCCTAGAGCAGAGCCAGCTGCGAGGCCGGAGAAAACCCCGTCAAGAGTGCCAGCTCGTCCAGGGTAGTTTCAAGCCTCCTCAGGCAGGAAGAGAACGGAAGGTCACCTAGGCCTTGCAGTCACCAGTGGTCAGGCAGTGAGGTGTGAAAGGGGAGGAGAGGATCAGTATGAACGGAGCTTTCTGTGGCGACAGACGCATGTTTTGGCAGGTGACTGCCACCTGGCCCAGGTGGAGCGGCAAGGCTGAGGCAAGGCCCTTCTGGAAGGACAGGCTGCCTCAGACCTTCTGGCTCCCCAGGACTGGCTGTGCTTGATTAAGGAATGTGCAGCACAGGCTATAAACTGGGATCTCAAGGGCCACATTCAGTCCCCTACAGATAAGCTGGTATTTTAAAAATTTTAAAAATCATTTATTTATTTATTTGGTACAGGGTCTCACTAGGCAGGTTGGACTCATAGTGATCTTCCTGTCTCAGCCTCCCCAGCACTGGGATTATAGGCGTGTAGCACTATGTCCGGTGGTTTCAGGGCCTGCACGGCATACCTGGGGTTCAGGGGCCAGCACGGAATGTGCTACCAGGTATCGAACCCAGGTCCTTGAGTTGCCAGGCAGGCACTTAGATGGCTGAGCTATCTCCCCAGCCTGAGATGGTATTTTAAGAATTTTCCCCCAAAATGTTTTCTGACAGGTATATTAGTTGCTAATATTTGAAAATTGGAATATTTACATTTAAATCTTAATTTTCTTGTTTCTATTGAAAACAAATCTGGATACCTACTTCTCACTTGTCTGTTGTTGCTTGGGATTTTGAGAGAGGGTCTCACTATGTACTTCAGGCTGGCCTCAAAATACCCATGTAGCCCTGGCTGACCTTAAACTCAAAATGCTCCTGTCTCAGCCTCTCAAGAGCTGGAATGATAGGCACATACTGCCACAAATGGCTCACATTTGTCACACTTCTGTGACAACAATCATTAAGACCTGAGTGTGGGGAGGCTGCCTCACAAGACTAGACATGTCCTAGTTTACTAGCTCAACATAGCCGTTACTTTGTCTACATCTGCTGTTAAAAGTCACCAGACTGGCTCTGCATGCTTCTATCTGCGATCCTACAACTAGATCGCTCAGAAAATGAAAATTATTAGCCACAGAGTATATACTGACTGAAATAATATATTGAAAAAAGTTTATTGTGTAACTATGGAGGTGTAAGTCAATAGAATAGACACGGTTTCCACTCTCATGAAGCTCACAGCCATCTTCTGGGCTGGGGGGACACCTGTTATCTGAGACTGTGTGAGCTTCTCAGACAAAGAAGTATTATAAGCCTGGGAAGTTAATAAAGAACAGAAATTCATTCTTACAGTGCTGGGTGGTAGGAACACCACGTGTCAGGTACTGGTGTGTTCTATCTCTAGGGAGTGCCCTCCTTCTAGTTCATAGATGGCTGTGTCCCTGTTGTACCTTGTGTGGCAACAGGAACAAGTTACAAGGCAGCTCTCTGGGCCTCTAGAATACTAATTCCACTCACAATGCCCCTACCCTCATGATGTAAGAGTCTCCTATAGGTCCCACCTTCTAATGTCACATTAGGGTTAGGTTTCAACATGAACTGGGAAGGGAGGCTCTGACATCCAGCCCATCACACCTTCTTATAAACACCACAGTTTTCTTGGGTTGATGTCATAGGTGTTGATCACACAGAGTCTGATAATGCAGAGGAGGTGAGTTTTACAAAATAAGAATTGCACAAAGTGTCACAGTAGAGGCAGCAGCTGAGTTCAGCCTTACTGAGCGGGAAAGAACCACCTGAAGGAGAAAAGCTGAAGAAAGTCTCCCAGCCATGAAAATGAGGGTGATGTGAAGCCTTTGAAGAGGGGACTGGTATGATGTAAGTATTGCAGGGACAAGTGAACCACTGCAGAACAGGATCACAAAATGCTACAGGAAATTTATCCACGGCATCTGTACCCATGAGAATAGTCTAAGATGGCCTACCCAAGTGGCGGAGTCACATTACCACAGTTACTTTACAAAAGCTGGCAGGCAACCTAATGGATGGATTACAGATTAGGAGAGAGAGGTCAGACAGGGTCTCTGTCCAAGTCACAGAGGCTGTGGAGCAAGTATCGGCTCTGGGTCTAGGGGAGAAGAGAGGAGCTAAAAGAAGTAAAAAGTCTTACAGAACATGCGAGGCATGGAATACAGAAGGGGGAGCAAAGAGGCTAACTCCCGAGTTTCCAAAATGGCAGAATTCTAATTTTGAAGGGAGATGGACAAGTGAAATAAGCCTTGGGGGTGAGAAGAGAATAAAATTGGCTTGTGCTCATGAGTAGAAGGTTCCCCATACCTGAAATGACAAAGGGTCATGGCAGCCATGTTGAACTTGATTACAAATTAGAAAGTTGTCTTTAGGTTATTTAGATGCTGTATTTCACGTGTCCTCCAGGTCCTCCTGTGGACAAAACCACTCATATCCTTAAGGTCCAACTGCTGTATTTAAATAAAGAAATCTGGGCCCTGTCAGAGGCTGGCAGAATTCTTATTCAAAGGCACAGTGATACTCCGTGTGAGCCACATGAAATAAAAATAATGGCTGACCCAAGAAGGGGTGAAGCATAGAAGCTTTGTGTCAACGGAGAAAAATACTTTTTGCAGATTTACTGCAATTTGATTGCACATTCTGCTAGCAATTAAGAAAACAAGGCAGGAAAAAAAAAAAAAGAAAGAAAACAAGGTAGGGATTGAAGGGAGGGGGGAAAGGGAGAAAAACAATCAAGTTGTATTTATGGGCACAAATTCTCTATGATGAATGTGATCCATATGCCCAAAATGTACCAATGAAATCTGATTGGAAAACAAAAGAAAAAAAGGCAGCACATTTTACATTTTTGTAAATTAGGTTTTCCTTGGTACAAGAGCCTGCCTGACAGCCACAATGTCCTGAGTGTGATTCCTGGTGCCAAAAACAAAAAACAAAGAGGTATAAATAAGCTTTTCTTTACTACAAGATATATTAGAACTGCGTATTAGCCACTGTCAGAGAAATATTTTTTTTAAAAACAGAAAGTACATTTTAAACTTGTAATTTAAAAGGCCTGAAACTAATGAGACATGAAACTAAAAGACAAATATTCTAAAATTTTATCAGATATTAAATAAAATAGTTTTTCCCCTTGTACTGGACATTGAACCCAGGCGCTTCTCTGAGCTACAGCCGCAGGCCATTTTATATATATTTTTTAATTTTGAGGCAGGGTCTCACTAAGTGCTAAACTGCCAACACCCAAACTCCTTCCTGCTTCAGCCTCCCAGAGAGCTCGGATTACAGGCCTGAGCCACCAGGTTCTGCTAAATATAAATTTTTAATTGATATTTTCCTAAAAATCTCAGACACAAGCTTGTTTTCTATTTGCTGCTCAATAAAGAATACATGTTTGTTTTATTTGGATTCTTTTTTTTTTTTTTTTTAAGACAAGGTCTTGCTATGTAACCCAGGCTGGCCCCAAACTCACAGCACTCCTGCCTCAGCCTCCAGAGTGCTGGGATTATAGGTGTGTGCTACCACGCCTGGCCTACAACTGTCTTATCTGGAGGTCTGATTTGTTTCCTGTAAAACTTTAATACAACACAGGAAGAACCATGTTACATAGCAGAGGACTGGCCAGTAGCAGAAAGGGTGAACCCTACCTTGCCTGGAATTCTGAGAGCTTGCTTTAGACAATAATTAAGAATACATAACCATGTCTCCCAGAAGAGGCCCAGGCCACTTGGACTAAGCACCCAGGAGGCTGAGCAGGAAGTCTGGGTTGGGGGAGGGCTGGCAGACAGCTTTGGTGATCAATTAAGAACTGAGAGCCTGGAACTGGACTCCCTGGTCGTGAATCCCGGTTCCGTGGGCAGGCAGCTGCGCGACCTTCAGCAAGTTTCTGCATTTCCTTGAGCTTCCATTTCTCATCAGGAAAATGGGGATAATCTTATATTTCCTTGATAAAGTAGCATAGGACTACTGGAAAACAACTATTTAAAGTGTTTTACATCTATATAACCAAGTTTATCCAACCTTAAACTGAGGGAAAGGTAGTGTCCCTAGGCTCATTTTATTTACCTGTCCATATCATATGCAAAGTGACTGAAACATCCTTACTGTTTCCTCATAGCGCCTGGCATTTTTAAATGAGGCATTATGTTCACACAAATGATGCTCTCAAAATGAGTTGCACAGCAGGTTAAAAATGGAACACAGGTAACATGCAGAGGGCTGTGGCGTGCCGCCGGGTTTCGGTACTCCACCTTACTCTTTCAAAACCAACCACAGTAGCACTGCAAATATACATTACAAATAGCAATTAACCTTCCCTCCTTACGTCAGACTTTGTTGGGATTTTTTTGTTTTTGTTCTTGTGGTACTAAGGACTGAAATCAAGGCTTCACATATAAGAACTCTGTAACAGCTACATCGTCAGCCTTTTAAATCTTCTTTAAAATTTCAAGATAGAGTCTTGCTAAGTTGGAACTTGCCCATTCTTGGCTTGCAGGCGCAGGGGCTGGGGGTTCCATTATTGGCCTGCAGTGCCAGCCCCACCCCGGGGCGCAATGAGGCAGTGATTGACACAGGGCGTGGTGGTGCCCCCCCCCATAATCCCAGCTCTTGGGAGGCTGTAAACAGGAGAATCCCCGTGAGTCCGATCTAGTAGTGAGACCCTGAACCACCCTGTAGGCCCTTCCCTAAAACACAGAAGGAAAAAAAAGTTAATTGAAAATAATAAAAACAAAACAAAACAAAAAAAACCCAAATTTGCCCATTCTCTTGCTCGGATCTCCTAATGAGTGTGCTTCTGACTTTGTTAATGCACAGTATCTGAAAATAATCTGCTTTGGAAAATATTTGCCCCTGGGTTAACTGGCAGGAAAAAACAAAAGTTTATTTTGTTTGCAGATGAAAGCCTGAACCTACACACCAAGTAGCCCTTTGAAAACTGTCATCTGATGAAACTTTCTGCCTTTGTCCCCAGACCCAGACAAACTTTAATCTTAAATCTCTCTCTTTACAAGGAGAAATAACATGCCAAGTGAAAGCCTGGGGCACGAGAAGGGCCACTCTAGAGTCCACGTTAGGCAAATTGATCTCCCTCCTTTCAAAAAGCTGGGAAGTACAATGAAACTTGGTATGGCTTTGAACAGGACAAATGTAGTGACTGTAAAGTTTTTGAACTGGATGCCCGATATCACCACCAAATGGAAAGAACAAAGTACACTATGAACATACTCCAATTAGTAAAGATAAATATGTTCCATTATGCTGTAGGGTTATTTTTGCTTGTTTCCTCTTTCTCAAATCATCCAGAGAGCACAGGCACTAGATAAATATAATGCCCAAATAACCTCATTTATTGCCCCTGATAGACCAATGAATACGTTCTAAACCTGCTTCTTTGCTAAAGCTTAAAATATTTTGACTACGGTTGCTCATGATTTGTGTCAAAAAAAATAAAATAAAATTTCCAAATGATTCTAAAAACCAAATCGGCTTTCATTAGTGCTTATGAATCGAGCAGTATCCCCTCTGAAATTAGTAAGGTACCCAGTTGGGCTCAACAGGGCAGTTTTTGAAAAACAAAGACACAGCATGATACATAATTTAAAAACGGAGTGGTTCACATCAACTTACTTCAAGCTATTCTTCTCATAAGGATTAAAGCAGAAGGAATTTCCCTACCATGCCAGCTCAAGTTGCTCTAGCCCCATTTAATTGGTTGCTATACATATATGTATCTTTTTTTGGGTATAAAAGGGGATTTCCTTGTTTCCTTAAGGTGTGAGTTTGAGTTTACAGCACTTAGCACACATGACTCCATTTTGGTTTGCTCTGTTAAGAGCCTAGGGATCATCTCAATCCAAAACCACGACCTTCCATAAATTTCATTTAACACCTAGCTTCAAAACAAACCTATATTCTAATAATAATAATAACAATAAGCACCTTTACTACAAAATGAACACAGCACCAACGCATACAAAGTGAGCCCCAAGCACAGTGAGCAGAGAAGTGGCAGAGGAAAATCAGAGCCCAGGGGACCTACAGGTGACACCTTAATCTAAACTACAGGGTTCCTCCTGCCTGACAACCGAGTGCTTACTCTGTTAACACAGCCTACCAGGAAGGCCTTGGCGGGCCTGCAAGGCTCGCTCTCAACACCAGAAGACCACTGTAGAACAGGGAAATTTCAGGGGCCAAGGGGAAACTGGGAAAGAGCAAAACAGAAATTCTGATTTGAAATCCCTTCAAATCAACTTTTTGTACCATTAAATCATAGCACCTGGAAAGCAGAGGTAGAAAATCACTTGATCTTGTACTGTCAGGGACTACCACAATGACTGACAGACAGTGGTCAGAGACAGACTGAATGAAAGCTTTGCTAACTTCAGGAGAGA
>NDGN011439336.1:0-12669 GCA_002564285.1 Tympanoctomys barrerae
CTGCTCATAACCTCTGTTTGTTCCTAAAATTCATTCTTCAGTTTTAGAGAACATGAACTCATATAGGTCAGGTCGGGAGATCATTTTTCCCTCTATCGTTTGGAAGTCACCCACCCGAGACCAGTTTTTCTCCCTGTATCACTACGACGATGGAATTTGTGACACTGAAAGGGCCAAGCCCTAGAGTGCTAGGGAAATAGTACTTAAAACTGTTTCCAAAGAAATAAAGTCTGAAAATATTGCATACGCAACAGAAGAGACTCATGTGAAGGTAGAACAGGCCCAGAAAACTCTCAGAAGGATAAAATCAAAGAAATGTTTATGCAAATCACTAAATAAAAACTTCTGAAAACAAAACCAAACCAAGAGAAAACTTTGAAAACAGCCAGGGGAATGATGTGGAACTCCTAAGGAAATACCAATTCAACTGACAGACAGACTTGTCGTCCAGACCCTAGAAGGCAGGATGATTGGGCATACTTTTTTCAAGTCATTAAAGAAATGAAGCCTAAATCCATCAAAAATATCCTTTAGAAATGAAAGGAATAATCCTGACATTCTCAGAGGAATGGAAATTAAGTATTTCTTTGTACCTAATTCACTCTTAAAGAATGACAAAGCATATTTTAAACAAAAAATAACCATAGAAGTTTAAGAACATCAGAAATAAAAAGAACATCAGAATAAATAAAATTAGGAGTAAAGATAATAGAATCTTGTCAAATAAAATAATTGATAGTTCACAGAAAAATCATAGCACATAAATATGAGGCTTATGGTTCCAAGAGGAAATATTCAGGAAATTATTCTTGACAAGAGTGAGGAGCTAGAAATTGTGACATAAAAGGATGAAAAGCAGACAAGACAGGAACATCTGTGCCCATAGACTGTGATAAGTTAATTATTTAGACTTAAATTTCTAAGCCTTCTGAAAACACTATATAAAAACATACACTCAAACTGCTACTAAATAAAAGCTCAAGATAGAATCAAAAAATGGGTTCAATGACCTATAGCAAGTTGAGAAATGAGGAACAACCAACCCAAAAAAAGCAACAAGACTGTAGCCATAAGGAAACAGGTTTGAGTTAAATGATCAAGTAACTGCAGAGGTGGGCAGAGCAGAGAAAATAAAGATTAAA
Source organism: Tympanoctomys barrerae (assembly GCA_002564285.1). NCBI lineage: Eukaryota > Metazoa > Chordata > Mammalia > Rodentia > Octodontidae > Tympanoctomys > Tympanoctomys barrerae. The sequence continues at coordinate 1,143 of NDGN011439336.1, forward strand.
ATATAAAAAATAGATTTATTTTTTATTTATTTACTTTTTGTATTTTTTTTGGGGGGGAAGGGTCTACAGGGCGACCAGTGTCTCACTCCTAGATCAGATTTGTAATGATCCGTTTCTTTACAGCCTCCCAAGAGCTGGGATTACAGGTGTGCGCCACCACGTAGTCCAGTATCAATTGCCCTCTCAGGGTGCCCCAGGGGTAGGGCCAGCATGGCAGGCTGGGGGATTGAACCCCCAGCCCCTGCACCTGCTTGCAGGTGCTTTAATCTACTGAGCTATCTGGCCAGCCCTTAAAAATAGATTTAAAGATATCTTATCTATAAGAAATTCATTTCAAAGACAACAACAGAGAAAATTGAAACAAAAAGATTGAAAAACAGACATGTGTACATTAAAGCAAAGAAGGAGTGGTTAGCTCAGTATCAGTGAGTACAGACTAAGAAAAAGCCACAAGTCTAAAGGCAAAAGATAAAACATCCCTTAGCCTGAAGACCGAATGGTCTTAATGTGTGTGCACCCAGCTGCAGAAGTTCCAAACACACAAAGCAGAAATGGACAGAAAGAACAGAAAGGTCCACAAACTGCAGGTGGGGTTTCCACACTCAGCTCTCAGCAAGTGATAGGACTACCAAAGAATCCATGTGGACCAAGAATTCAGCAAAGAAGTGCAACTTGTAGGACTCTGCTGAGTGTGCAAGAAATAACTATTTTCTTTTGTCCAGCTTGCTCAGAACTACCACACTAGAAAAGGTCCTGAATACACTAACCATATATCTGTAACACAATCCCACATCATGGAGTATGCATTCCAGAAAAATGAAGACTACGCTAACGAATACCAGTAGATACAGCAGCTTTAACTTTTTCACAAGAGGCCAAATGTCCCTCGGTGGAAGAATGGTAGACTACATGTGGCATTGAGTACAAGTTAGTGCTATCAGAGTTAGGGATCTGGAACAGCAGACCTGGAGGAAATGACTGAGATTGTGCTGGATAAAAATGGGATAAATATGTGTGACACTGAACACACACACACACACACACAAACACACAAACACACACACACAAGCTAGCAAACTCTGAGTGAAAGGGATGGGTCATATCCACGTCCTTATTCCAGTTGCAATATTGTTCCATGGCTTTGCAAGATGTTATCAGTGAGTGAAATGAGCAAAAATGGTAAAATTATGATCGTGATCTTATTTGTGTGAAATAAGAAGAAACTGTTCAAAAAAAGAGAGAGAAATATGAAGGAGGGAAAGAGGGGAAAGGAAAACATGGGAAAAGGCTACAATGAAAACTGAATGGCACAGGGAAGGGGGTTTGAAAAGGGGAGCTAGGATTGGGAAAGACGAAGAGAAAACTAGAAGCGTTACATACAGATATGAATTACCTCTGATGAATGAGGTCATGGTATATATCTAAATTGCACCAACACATTTTTAAAAACCTCTGCATTTCTCATAAGTGCCTATGGACATACAATTGTCTTTTACAACATGTTTAAAAAATAAAGAGATGGAGGCATTGATTGCATTGATTGGGGCAGTCATTTCACGTGTACATATTTATCTTCGAACTCATCAAGTTGGATGAGTTCAGTATGGACAGATTTTTGTATGGTAACCATATCTCAAAGAAAATATGCAGTGATCTTTGACCCTTGTTGCCTACAATTTTAGGATTTGTCTAGGTAAGCCTTTCTCATATTGATATCTGAAAGTATTTTCCCTATATTATCTTCCAACAGTTTCGTGGTTTCAAATATTACATTTTGATTTTTGGTCCCTTCTGAGTAGATCATTTATAGGGTGAGAGGCACGCATCAAATTTCAGCCTTCTGCATATGTACATTCATTTTTCCAAGCACAATTATTGAAGAGGCTGATGCATGCTTCTGCACCTTTGTCAGAAATCAGTTGCTTGTAAATGCATGTTTTTTTCCGGACATTTCCTTTTTCTTTCTTTCTTTTTTTTTTTTGTATTTTAATTTAATTTAATTTTGAGGAGTAAAAGCAAAAGCAAAAACAAGTAGAAAAATGATAGTAACAGGGGTAACATAGAACAAAATATACAGTACAGATTTTCAAAACAGAATAGCTAATTAACAATGGTTGTTGTATTATCTATTTTTAATGCCAAATCTATTGCTGAGATTAACAGATATAGTTATGCAAGACTGGACAAATAATTGAATATTAACACTTGCTTTCAAGAGATCTTAATTTTTTCCTGTCTTTTAAAAAATATTTCAAAGAAAATATAATTGACAAAACATTAAACAATGTACAAATTTAGAAGACCAAGATGAGAGGTATTCAACTATGGGTTACTGACCTTGATGACCTTGCTGACCTTGCTGACCTTGATGTAGTTGCTCAGATCACAGATATCAGCATACAGAGTTAGTCAAGGTGAAAATTACACACATTAATTTCTATTTTCAAAAAACTGATGCAAATTATTAATACAATCATCTCAGCCATGCTGTATATATACTTGCATGATTTATCCCCTTCCTTTTTCCCTATCTTTTCTTTCTCTCATGTTCATTGTTCAATACTTAAGTTCAATTTCTTTCCATCTCACTATATCCATTGTACCTTTCAGGTTTCATTTATTCTTTCAGGTTCTTCACACTAGAGAGACAATATGATATTTACCCATGTAGGTCTGATTTACTTCATTTGTGAGTATAGCCTCTAGTTGAATCCACTTACCTATAAAGGCTTCGAGTTTGTCTTCCTTTATAGCTGAGCAACATTCCATTGTACAAAAATACCACATCTTTTTCATCTATTCCTCAGGTGAGGGGCATTTTTACTGTTTCCAAGATTTGGCTATGACAAATTGTGCTGCTATAAACATGGGTGGACATATATCACTACAGTCTGATGTTTTCAGTTCTTTTGGGAAAATACCCAGAAGGGGAATAGCTGGATTGAATGGAATTTGTAGTCCTTATTTTTTAAGGTGTCTCCACAGATTTCCATAGTGGTTATACCAGTCTACATTCCAACCAGCAGTGGAGAAGGGTTCCTTTTTCCCCACAGCCTCTCCAGCATTTGTTATTAGTTGATGTCTTCATGATAGCCATTCTTTCTAGAGTGAGATGGTATCTCCATGTTGTTTTAATTTGCATTCTCAAATGGCCAGTGTTATGGAACATTTTTTCATGTATTTGCTACTTGTATTTTTTCCTCCAAGAAGTGTTTATACATCTCAGATGCCCATGTTTAGATTATGTCCTTAAAATTTTTTTAGTTCTTTATGTGATTTACATAGAAATCCTTTGTCTGAATGATTGTTGGTTGTATTTTTTCCCAATTTGTGGGTTGTCTTTCCATTCTGTTGATTTCTTTTGTCATGCAGAAATGCTTCAATAAGGTGACATGGTTTTGTTTTTTTGTTCATGAATTGTCAGCCTACTTCTAGATCCTCAAGGTTTTCACCTATTTTTTCTTCCAGGAGACTTAGTGTTTCTGTTTTAATGTTTAGGTTTTTAATCCATTTTGACTTTAGTTTAGTGCATGGTGATAGACCAGGTCGAGTTTAAGTTTTTGGCATGTGCAGAGCCAGCTTTCCAGCATCATTTGTTAAAGAGGCTGTCTTTCTTCCAGTGAAAATGTTTGGTCCCTTTGTAAAAGATAAGATGGCTGAGTGTGTTTTTAGTTATATTTGCATCTTCTAATCTTTTCCATTGATTCTCAGGTCTGTTTTTTTTTTTCCCCCAGTACCATGCTGATTTTAGCACAGTAGTTTTGTAGTATAATTTCAAGCCAGGGATTGTAATGCCTTGTGCCTTGCCTTTATTGCCCAAGATTGATGTTGCTATTCTTGGTATTTTCTGGTTCCAAATCAATTCTAAGAACGTTGTCTCTAGATCTGTGAGGTACATTGATGGTATTTTTAAGCATTGCATTAAATCTGTATAACAATTTTGGGAGTATGGCCATTTTCACAATGTTGGTTCTTCCTATCCAAGAGCAAAGAATATTTTTCCATTTTCTGAAATCCTCCGTAGAGGGTGGCAATTTTCATTGAACAGATTTTTTTTACTTCCTTTGTTAGATTAATTCCTAAGTATTTCATATTTTGGGATGCTATTGTGAGAGGTATTATTTCTCTGATTTCTCTCTCAGAGAGTTTGTTATCTGTATAGAGGAATGCTATTGATTTTTGGGTGTTGATTTTGTATTATGCTATGCTACTTGTTGCAGTTACTCTTCTCTCATTGCTGGGACAAATATCTGACACCCAAGATGACAGAAAGAAAAGTTTATTTAACTCAGTTACTGGAGGTTTCAGCCCACACTTGGCTGGTTCCAAGACAGTGGCACATAGCAGAGGGCAGCAGTTAATGGTGGAAGCAAAAAGCAAAAGAGCAAAATGGAGGAGGAACAGCAACAATGGTAACAGAGACAATGGAGAAGAAGCCTGTCTCCCTTATATTACATTTAGGCTGTTTTCCTCAGGCTGGGTGTGTCACTCACACCCATAATCTCAGCAGTACTCAGGCCCATAATCTCAGCCTTGGATCACCCAAAATCCCAGTGGATCATGAGTTAATCAAAAACCCTAAAGTCCACTCTATGACTGCATAAGGCTTTGGGGAGACACCGGAGACAAACCATAACACTACTGAATTTTTTTACTTAATTCTAGGACCTTCTTGGTGTAAATTTTTGAGCTTTCCAAGTAGCGTATCATATCATCTGTACATAATTATAGTTCAACTTCTTTATAGATTTTTATTCCTCTTGTTTGTCTCTCTTGTCTAATGCCTCTAGCTAATGATTCCAAAACTATATTGAAAAGGAGCGGTGATAGAGGACAACCTTGTCTTGTACCTGATTTGAAAGTAAAATCATTCAGTTTTTACCATTTAGAATTATGTTGGCTGTTGGTGTGTCATAGATGACTTATTAAGTTGAGGTATAGGCAATCTATTCCAATTTTCCATAGGACTTTGATTGTGAATGAGTGTTGGACTTTGTCAAACACCTTTTCTACATCTATTGAGATGATTATGTGATATTTTGGTTGTAGCTGTATTGATATACTATATTACATTTATAGATTTGCATATGTTGAACCATCCTTGAATCCCTGGGATGAATTCTACTCATTATGATATACAAGCTTCTTGAAGATTTGCTTTATCTTATTTGCTAGTATTCAGGATTTTATTGAGGATTTTTGCATCATGTTCATGAGAGAAATTTGTCTACAATTCTCTTTTTTGGTTGGATCTTCTTTTGGTTTCAGTATCAGTATAATACTTGACTCCAGTAATGCTTTTAGGAGTATTGATTCCTTTTCAATTTCATTGAAGAGTTTGAGAAGAGTTGGCATTGAATTTCCTCTAAATTTCTTATAGAATTCAGCTGTGAACCAATCAGGACCTGAGCCTTTCTTTGTTGGTAAGGTTTTTTTTTTTAATTATTACATTTTCAATTTCATTGGCTGATATTGGGTTATTCAGAGCTTTTCTATCTTCTTGATTCCGTTTTGGCATTTTGTACTTGTCTAGGAATCTGTCCATTTCCTCTGTGTTTTTGATCCTGTGAGAGTAAAGATTTTCAAAATTGCTATTGATGATCTTATGACTTTCCACATGATCTGTAGTAATTTCTCTCTTCCTTATTGCTTGAATTTGAGTTTTTTCTTTCCTCTTTTTTGAGAAGGTTGGCTAGGGGTTAATCAATTTCATTTAATCTTTCAAAGAACCAACATTTGTATTCACTAATTATATTGTTTTCTTCATTTCAATTGCATGCATTTCTGCTCTAATCTTTATAATTTCCTCCCATCTTTGGGCTCTGGCCTTGGTTTGCTCTTCTTTTTCTACAAGCTTGAGGTGTGGCATTAGGGTATTTATTTGTTCCCCTTCTGTTTTCCTAATGTGTGAGTTCACTGCTATAAATTTCTCTTGGAGAAATGCTTTTATTGTATACCACAATTTCTGATAAGTTATGTTTGAAAAATTTTGTGGTTGTAGATATTGTCTAATTTCTTCTTTAATTTCATCTGTAACCCATTGGTGATATTGATTATTAGATTTTTCATGTGTTTTAAAATTTCTCTTACATAGTTGGGTGCTCCCATATTTGATGCATACTTATTTATGACTGTTATTTCTTCCTCTTGAGCTTTTCCTCTAACTAGTATATTTCATTTGATCATTCTTTGCTTGAAGTTCAGATTGTCTGTGAACAGAATAGCTACTCTTGTTTTTTTCTGAGGTCCTGGACATACAGTATTTTTTTCCATCCTTTGACTTTCAGTCTATGTACTTCTTTATGGGTTAAATAAGTTTCTTGTATACATCATATTATTGGTTTTTGTTTTTTAATCCACTCTGCCAGTCTATTTCTTTTAATTGGTGAATTGAGTCTATTAACATTAGTAGTTATAAGTGATATGTCTTGACTTATGTTTGTCAAGTTCTTTTCTTGCTGTTGGTTCCCTAATTTTCTCCTGTGTTTAATAGTTTGCTGTGTTTGGTGGGTTCTTTCTATTGTTGTTCTTGGAAATGTGGACACTTTCCTTCCTTTCTAGAATATCTTTTTGTGGTTTGCGTAAGGTTGGTTTGATCGTCATGAATTTCTTTAGTTGTTCTTTGTCATAAAAGTATTTCACTTCTCCATTAAACTTGAAATAGAGTTTTGCAGGGTATTTTAGTCTAGGTTGGAATTTGTTTTCTTGTAAGAATTGAAGTACTTTGCTCCATGCTCTTCTTGACTTGATGGTTTGTGAGAAGAAATCTACTGTTATTCTGATGGGTTTTCCTTTAAATGTGATTGGTTTCTTTTCTCTAGTGGCTTTTATTATGTTGTTCTTGTGCTGAATTCCTGGGATCTTGATTATTTTATGTCTTGGTTCAGTTTTAATCGGGTTGGTGTTATTTGGAGTTCTATATGCCTCAGTCAACTGAATGTCAGATTGTTTCCCATATGTGAGAACTTTTCTGTTATTACTTCTGCCCATATTCTATTTATGTCATTTGTGTGGTCTCCTTCCTTCTCACTGATGCCTATTAGTCTTATGTTGTTCATCTTTGTATCATCTTGAAGCTGTTGAATTATTATTTCCTGGATGCTATTTGTTTTTAAGAGATCTTTCCTTATCTTTTCACTAGCTGTGATAGTGTCTTCAAGGCCTGAAAGTTTATCTTCACTTTCATTCAAATGGTTTTGCCAATATTTAATGAAGTTTTTAATTTCTTGTATATTTCTTTGAATCTGCTTCATGCATTCTATTTCTTTCCCATATTGCTCATTCAAGGTTTCCATCTTTTTAAATTCTCCTCTATTTTTATCAGTGTCTTCTTTAGAAATGCCTAGTAATTCTTTCTTTATAATTAGCATTTTTTTCTTTTTTTACCTGTGAGATTATTTCTAATCTGATTTCTCTATATCCTTCTGCAGTTTTTTCTTCATTTCAGTTGCATTATTTCAGAGATTTCAGGTGTGCAACTTCCGTTATTTTTTTAATGCGGATGTCTCCTGTGTTTGTTCTGGGTGGGCTCATGGCCTGAGATTCCCTTTTGTTCCCTCTTTTTGTCATTTTATTTTTTATTTCAGAGAGAACTCTTTGTTTTGATTTCTGTGATACCTTTTTAAAAAACAGCTTGATAGTAGGCAGCTGTATCCCTGCAGTGAGAGCCACTATGTAAAGAGCTTGTTTTCTAGGTATCCCTTCTGTGTCCAAGATTCTTGTGCGTGTTCCAAGATTTTGCCTTCTCTATTGATTGACAGTGAGATACTGCTTTCCATTCAGCACTGTCCTCTGTACTTCAGTGTAGGGCTTTGGTAAAATTATTACCCAAGCACCTCCCAACATTATTACCCAAGGGAGATCATGTGATTAAGGCAAATATGGTTTCCCATTTATAGTAGTATCATTGGCAATGCTAATAACAGCTATTGAAATTTAGAAACTGACATATTTTATAACTAATGGGCTTGTACTTTAGACCATAGAAGCAAAATAGCTGTATAACAAAGCAGATCTTAAATTGAGAATTTGTTTTTAAATTAGTTCTCCTGAGCTCTGGCTATACACCTCCCCTTCATACACCTTGTAGACACGTTTACCTCAGATATCTGCTGCCACCTCTGTGCCACAGGATGCTTCTGTAGGTCTGGGCCTCAGTTTGGCTTGGTGGGGCCCAGCAGTATACTTCAGCTCACCTGGTCTAGTTCTACTGAACTTAAAGTCGACTGGCCAGACCTGGATTGCATCTGGTTGCTGGATTCATCTCCTTCGAGCTGAGCCCCATCCAAGTGGACTGCTGGGCCTGCTGGCTGCCTGAACCACAGCTCCTTCCTAGTAGGGAGGCCTGCCAAGCTGGAGCAGGCCTGCTGGGCCCTACTGGCTTCTGGTCCAGTGGCCCATTCCTGCTGTCTAGACATTTTCTTGTTCCATTGGTCTCTGAGTATTTTTATGCCAATACCTCACCACTTCGATTGCTTTAGCTTTATAGTATGTTTTGCTGCTAGGTAATGGAAGTGAATCTGTAATTTGCTTTGGGGAGCATGGACATTTTGACAATGTTAATTCTTCCTCTCCATTAACATAGAGAATCTTGCCAAAGTTTTGTGTCCTTTCTATTTCTTTTATGAGAGATTTGTTATTTTCACTGTAGTAGTCTTTTACATCTCTGATTAGATTTTAGGTATTTGTTATTTTAGCTGTTATAAGTGGAGTTACTTACACAATTTATTTCTCATCAATATCATTCATTGTTACATAAAAATGGCACTGATTTTTGTATAATTCTGAAACTATATTTCATTTGTCTCTTAGAATAACCTAAGAAATTTCTGTATGGCAAAAGAAACAATCTACAGATTGAAGGCACAAGCTACAGAATAGATAGAAAAAAATATTTATGTGTCAAAGAGTAATATACAAGAATAGATAAGAAACTCAAAACCTCAATAACAATAGTAGCTGGCCAAATAATTCAATTGAAGGTGGGCAAGTGATAGAAATAAACAATAGGCAAAGCAATAAATTAAAATGGGCAACAAAATTATGAAAATCAAAATGCCCAACATTAGTAGTTACCTGGTAAATACTAATCACAATGAATATTATGATTATCACTCCATATGAGAGATATCATTCTCTCCCAGTTAGAATGGCTACTAACAAAAACACAAATATAAATAAATATAGTACAAACATTGGTGAGCATGTAGAGAAAAGGGAATGTAAACTAGTATAGTCATGATGCAAAGCAGCAAAGTGAAAACTGCATATCAAAGAGATATCTGCACACCTATGTTTATTGTTGTGCCAATATATAAGCCAAAATGTAGAATCAAACTAAACCCATCAACAGATGAATGGGTAAAGAATATGCAACATCATATTCTTTATACATCATAAAATATTGTTCATCATCATTATTATACATCATAAAATATTATTCATCCATGAAAAGAGTGATATCCCATCATTTGCATCACAATGTACAAAACTGGAAGACATTATGTGAAGTGAAATAACTGAAGAAGTGAAAGAAAAGTGTTCCAGGGGTTCTCTTGGGTGTGTACATAAAAAAAAAAAATGAACCAACTGTAGAGTTGTGATTCCTAGAGATTTGGAGAGGAAAGGAGGAGTAAGATTAGAAGATGATGAATAACTGGCTTCTCAAACGGAGCAGCCGGAAGTAGTGATTTCCAATGCACTCCATCACAGCACAGTGAGTTTCAGTTCATAACAACCTACCACATATTTATAAATGACTAGGACAAAGGAGCTGTAAGTCCCCAAATGAGAAAATGATAAAGAGATGGCAATGGTAATGACCCTGATTTGATCAGTGCATACTGTATACATACATTGAAATATCACTCTATACCTCATAAATATGGGCAATTACTATGCATTAGTCAAAAATTGTTTTTAAATGATTAAGAATATGGAAATACTAACTACACTGATTTGATCGCTGAACATTATATACATATATCAAATTATACAGTCCCCCATACATATGTACAATTAAAATAACACTAATTAGTAAGAGCAGTGAAAGAAACACTATCTATGCTAGAACTTTCCAAATGCAACGTTCCACTTTTCTGAAGTCTCTGGGGTCTTTGATCTCTTTAATATTTATAAAAGCCTCACACATTCTTTACAGTGTTCCATCTGAGACTGTCAAAGGTATTTAGGGGGTTTAATTAGAATCATCCCCATCCATCCTGGTGTGTGTTCCCACAGATTTCACTCCAGTGGCAGCTGATTCTTTTGACAGTCCTTTTCAACTTCCTCATTTTCTACTCAAATGTTGAAACAAAACGCTTTCTTTAAATTCCCCAAAGTGACAATGAACCAAAATAATTACATGTAACATTTTGGCCAAATAATTAGAATAGCACAGAAAATGAAAAACCTTAACTTATATAACAACATAGATCCACAATTTCAATTTCCTTGGCCACAGGGAACTTGGCATGTGCTGACCTCCTTTGCAGGCTGCTGGGCTTTGTCTCAAGGCCTTTACTCAAGTCTAATGACTCCCATTCCTCTGTCTTTCTTTCCTCCTTTTCCAGGCTACAAACAAGACTAAGAATAAACAAAAACTATCTAAGCATGTTTCTACTATTATAAACACTATTCAACTTTCTCATAGTTATTTTATCCTTAGAAAGAATGAAATAGTGGTAAAAGTTTATTAGATGCAAGCTACAAGTATCAACATCTTTTGCTGCTGTTAGATCATTATGAAATTAGCTAGCCAATGAAGGCCTTTCTATATTTGGAAATAGTTTTTTTAAATTTTTTTAATTTTGAATGTTCTGTGTTCATCTTATAGAGATACACAAGTAGAACATGCATCCTTATAATGCAGCCTGGACAATAAAGCCACATGAAATACATGAGTGTGGCCTTTTAGAGAAATACCAAGGGAAACTGTATGGGAAAATAAAACCAGTCAAGTCCATGGTTAAATAAAGTCGTATTCTCCATTCCATTACCAAGTGATACATACCATAGGCCAAATTCCGCCCTAGGTTATGCAATGCTGTTCTCTCTGACTTCAGTGAGAATTGTTCATGTATAACTGAAGGTATCAGTTAGCCCTCTGGGCAGAGAAATGATACCCACAAAAAAGCAAAAATAATCTAGGTCTTATGATAGTTGGCTTATAGGTGAAAATGATATAATGTAAGTGACAATTCCATTAGATAATATAGGTTTTAAAAAGCACTACCATCAAATTTTAACCATTAGAAATTTCACAGAATTACCATAGTAGCATTTTAAAACTATGAAAAATTGAGTGGCCATTGGAAAATATTCTTATTTTTAATAGCAATTTTTAATTTTAATAGTTGCTACAATAAATGCTGAAAATATTTGTATTTTACTTTTATATGCTGGATACTTTGTAGCTATTGAGTGAAAGTACATTTTCTAGCAAGAGTAATTACTAAATTTGCTTTGAAATACCAGTTGCTAAGCTTAAATATTAATTTATTCATGTTGTATGTTCTTATAGGATATG
>NDGN011439341.1:0-16505 GCA_002564285.1 Tympanoctomys barrerae
TTTTTTTTTTTTTTTTTTTTTTTTTTTTTTTTTTTTTTTTGTGGAACCTGGGATTGAACTCAGACCCTTGCCCTTGACAGGGAAACACTTATTCCACTGAGCCATCTCCCCAGCTCCCTCCGTTTTGTTTTTGAGACAGGGCCTTGCTCTTTAATTCAGGCTGGCCTTAAACTCATGGCAATCTGGGCTACATGTGAACTCCTGCCTCGGCCTCCCCAGAGCTGGAGTTACAGGTGTGTGCCATCAAGTCAGGCCAAAGGGGTGTTCATTTTTATCTTGGAAAGATGTTATCTTATATATTGAAGGTGTGTACTGTGATGTTTTGAAATACATAAGGTGAAGTGATTGCTACTCTAATAGCACTAATTAGCATACCCATCCATTATCCTTTTTGCATGTGTTTTGCTAGAATACCTAAATCTTTTCTTTTAGTAAAAGTCCAAATATGATACCGTGTTATTAATCCTAGTCCCCATGTTGCATTTTGGTCCCTTGATGTGTTCATTCTACAAATCTAGTTTTTATCATTTGACTTATGTCTCCCTCAGCCTTGCTCTTTGTACTCGGTGACGTAAGCTGGGCGCAGGAAGAAAAACCCTGCCTGATCTTCCTGGTGTGTGGAGCACTGGGATGCTCCTCCTGCTCTGCTGCAGAGCACTTTGTACAAACACACTGAAATTCCTTGGTGACTCTGTTTTGATTCTTGGGTGGCTTTGAGGTTCTGAGGGTTCGGAATGGGGACACTGCGTGTACATTTGTGCACCTGTGTAAGTCTAGCAGCAGACGGGTTGGATCAAACGGCACATAAATCTCCACTCCACCCTCTACCCTAGATTCCAAGTCTCAGGTGACTAGGTGTCAGGTCCCACAGGATTCTCTCCCAGTGCTTTAAAGGTGAGTGCAATCCACAGGTTCTCAGGGCAGGCCAGGCACAAAGGGACAGCGACCTTCAGGAGCACTTGAGAATTCTGCCTGCAGCACCCACCCATTCTCTTCAGTCCCCAGGCAACCCTTTTATAGTTTCTAAAATGTTTATTACCTTGCCCGGTGTGGTGATAGAGGACTATAATCCCAGCACTGGGGAGGCTGAGGCAGGAGGATCACAAGTTTGAGGGCAACGTGGGCTACATGTGAACTCAAGGCCAGTCTGCGCTATACAGGCAGACCCTGTCTGAAAACAAAACAAAACAAAATATCTATTACATTTCCTCATTTATCTATGTTTTTTTTCTGGAAGCAGTCCCTCGTTTAAGTTGGCCATTGTCTTTGCTATGTCTTGTAAATCTCGCTTTCTCTTTGCTTTTCCCAACCCTAGAGTCTTGTTCCCCCTTGTGCCACTGTGTTCTCATGGGTGGAAGGCTGTCTGGGCTGTGTGGGCGGAGGGCAGGCTTGTGCAGGCCCCGTCACATGGAATGAGATTGTCAGCAATGGGAGGTTTTGGCAAGATCAGGCCGTGCTGCAGTGCTTGTTCCAGAATGTTCTGGAACATGCTGATGACATACCAAGTTTCCCTCCATATCTGCTGGTCAGCTGTGCCGATGCGCCCCACCTTGCTATTTATTTCTCAAGCCCCTTGCTTTCCCAGGGGACATTCTCTGGGACCAAGCATCCTTGCCTTATCCCAGGGATAGCTGCTGTCACATTAAATTAAATAGTGGAGGAGAGACAGCGATCAGCATCAAGGTCAGAATCCCCCAGTGACCCACAAATGTCTGGCGAGGAGATGTGGAGGAGAGGACAGGCAGGGAGCTGGCCCTCTCCCCAAAGCTGATGGTACGTTCACCCATTTATGGTACTTCTTCCTCCAATGCTGGCAGGTCACAGACAGCCTGGAGTACTATATTGAAGCCAAGATTGCTCGAACAATGTGCAAGAAGGCTGCCGGAGAAAATGAACACTGCTTGTTTCAAAAAGATCCCCACATGCAGAAGGTGAGGCCTGAGGCACGGAGGGTGACCAGCTGGGGCAGGCCTGAGGCCCAAGCTTCGTTAGCCTCTCGCTTCCTCTCCACCCATTTCTGGTCACTCTGGATGGCCAGCTTCAGGATTCAGAGCACCGTTTCTATCATCCATGGTTGGTACCCATCCCCTCAGCCCACAATAAACACTGACGTGTATGCACACAAACACACACGCACACCCAGCACACAACCATGTACACACACACACACAGGCCTAAAGCAAAACCAATCCATTATTTCTCACTGTCTTCCACTCAGGGATGTGTTCTCCTGGACAAGTTTTCTACTCCTGGGGTCCTTACCAGGGCAGGGCTACTCCAATGTGCGGATGGTCAGCCCTCCATCTGGGTCTTGGTCCTTTACCGGTCCTGTGGAGACCTGTCCACTTGCCTCTCTCACCCTGTTTAGGACCAATCTTGGTGATGTTTCTCTTATCGCTGAGATAAAATACCCAATACTCAAAATTAAGGAAGGAAAGGCTTATTTAGCTGACAGTTTGTGGAGGTTTCAGTCTGTAATCAGCTGGCACCAAGGCAGGGTGGCTTGGCACAGGGGCAACAGTTCAAGTTGGCAGAAGGCAGCAAAAGCAGTAAGAGCACAAGGGGAGAAGAAACCTCTTTTCCTCTCTTATATTGTAAGCAGGCTGCCACCCTCCTAGGGGGCCCCCCTATCTCCCTGCCCTCCTCTTGCACTGGATAAGAATGTTTCCAAAGTGAAGACCCTGGACCCCTGCTGAATCACTTCATCATACTTCTAAACATCTCAAGTTGATGCAATGTATCAAGCATGACAGGGCCTCTCTGGGGAAGAACCCCTGGGTTGACCAGTTGTCCTGGTTTGTCTAGGCCTGAGGTCTTTGTGGGATGTGGATCGTGAGAACTATATTGATTTGCTGTTCTACATATGGTCTACCTTCTACATGACAGAGTAGTGGGGGCAGGTGTGTGCCTCAGGGCAGGGGTTGGCAGTGGCCTGGTCCTCGGGGGTGAGCAGGGAGTGAGGCTGGCACCCCTCCCGAGTCCTGGGTCATGGTGGGCTGCAGAGTGCATAGCTAGGTCAGGCCACGTCTTCCTCCACTGAACCAAGTCCTGGAGCTTGGCAGTGGGACCTTCTGCTTTTGCTTTCCCTCCTTTCGTATGAGCTAATTCTTCCTTTCTTCTTTTTTAGGAGGTTTTTTGCACTTTTATTGTTAGATCCAAGCCGTGGAAATTTGAGCTAACTATGCTGAAGAAGCACTGCAGTGATGCCTAGCGAGCTCCTGGTGCTGCTCCATGCATTTCCCTTGGCGAGCAGTAAAGGCCTTTGAGACGCCCAACCCATGCTCCAACTCTGCTGCTTCTCTGATTGCTGGGGCCTGGTGCTGAGGGCAGGCAGCCCTGGCAAGGGGAGCCGTCTCCTGGCAGTGTGGCCTGCGCTCCGGCTGTCCTACAGGCATGGTAGATGCCTAAGGGGCCTTTTGACCTCATGTGTCACAGCCTAGACTTCCACAGATGTACCCTACCAGGAGTCCCAGACACATAGAGCACATGGCTCTATGGCCCTGAAACAGCAGGGTTTTCTAGTGCTGGGCATGGGAGCTCGGGCGTTGTGCATGGGAAGCCTTCCCTGACCACTGAGCTGTACTCCCCTTCAGAGACAGTGGTTCCACACCCAGGACCTGGTCAGAGACACAGATGAGCTTTTCAGAAGTTTGGGCTTGTGTAGTGAGGTAGAAAAAGTGCAAGAGTAATGGTGCTTAGAGAGCAGCCTGTGTGTATGTCTGTGTGTGTGTGTGTGGGGGGGGGCAGGTTGTGTGTGTGTGAGCGTGTGGACAGGCAGGCTGCATGTGTGTGAGTGTGTGGACAGGCTGGTTGCTTGTGTGTGAGCATGTGTATAGGCAGGTTGCATGTGTGTGTGTGTGTGTGTGTGTGTGTGGACAGGCAGGTTGCATGTATGTGAGCATGTGGACAGGCTAATTGCATGTGTGTAGTGTGAGGACCGGCAGGTTGTGTGTGTGTGAGTGTGTGGACCGGCAGGTTGTGTGTGTGTGAGTGTGTGGGCAGGCCTATTTGTCTAAGACCGGAGCCGCTTGACCCTCCCATCTTTTCTGTCCCGGCTGGAGGGGTATGGCTGGCCACATGGGTCACTCCTGCTGGTACCAGGAAATTGCCAAGACTTACCTCCAAATCTGGACCCTGGTCAGGGAGACTGTGGTGTTCCCCACCCTCTAAACTGTGGAATTCAGCCCTGTGGGGGTATGAAACCCACATGTGTGGTGCAAGCCCTGATCCTAGTGGACACGCAAGAGGCTGGTGGTAGCTGCCCTTGAGCCATGACTCGATCTATGCTGGGGACTCTCCTGTCAGGGCTGTGGCTGCCCACTGTGTGTGGTGTGCATGGGACACAGCCCTCTTCCTGACATGGAATATACAGGCATGTTCAGCAAGAAGGTTGAAGTAGCGAGCAGGGCAGGCACAACAGCCTTCTTCTTTAAACCTGCACAGGAAATCGGTGGGAATGTGGGTGTGGGAGAAAGGGCCAGTGTCAGGGTTCCTGGCCACCAGCGCATCGTTCTCCAGGGCTCATGAAGTCCCCACCCTGCTGTGTGTTGAGGGTCCACTGCCCTCTTTCCACTCGCCCTGAGGTCACTGTCACTGCACCACTGCCCCACGGGACATCTGCAGGATCCTAGGTGACAGGTGCTTTGCTTCTGTCCCTGGCAGTAGCTGAGAAGCTGAGGTGGGGGAGACCCTTCTGCAGTGTCTAGGAGGGGCCTTTCCCAGAAGCATGTGCAGATAATCTCTATGAGCAAGCTTTAATGAGTTCTCTGTGGTGACCTTGAGCAAGAAAGAACTTTATAGAACTGGAACAAGGGTCCAGACTCCCGGAAAGTGAGGGGAAGCCACTCTTGGAGCAGCTGGGCCCTCAGGAGCCACATGGGAAGTGCTGATATCTTGGGAGGTCAGCAGTGTGGCCAGGCCTGGGGCTCAGGGGGAGTACGCAGAGCAATTCTTGTTCAAGAGTTGGAATTCTGTAGTCCAAGGCAGTGTGCTCACATTGAAGGTGCAGGTGATGACCTGTGAGGTGGTAGAGGACACAGAGTGAGGAGGCCCAAGATACACTCCCATCTTCCAGTACTAACCCTAACATCCTGCTGCCCCAAGGCACTGCCTCCTGCACCCTCAAGAGGAGCCCCCATCTGTTCTGGGGAGATCCATATCCCCAGAGTAGGACTATATCCTGCCAGGAGCTGCTCTGATTCATGCAGCCTGCCAGCTTTGGGGGCATGGTACTCACGTCCAGCTCTACCTCGCCCCGTCCACACCACCCGGTGTAGTTCAGCAGGCAAGGGCTGGGCCTCAGGGAGTTTAAAGGGCCCAACTCAGCCTGCACCACAGGGTCTAGGGCAGGCACAGAGGGACCTGAGATGGGCACATGGTAGCAGAGGCCAGGCTAGACCTTGTTGGGCTCTTCTCCTGAGGGCAAGGCACGCAGGCTGGAGGATCACACAGGGACATTCTCTGCTCCTCCCCTGACATCAGGGGGCTGCAGCGTGGCATGGGAAGAGCCAGAGAGGAGGTGCACAGGCCCTGTACCCACCCTGCTGTCTGCCTGGCAGGTCCCCAGTTGCAGGCTTGTGCCCTACCTCCCACCACTCACAGCTGGGAGAGCAGAGAGCCAGCACTCTGTCTTACATTGCTGGGCTCAGAGCTGTCCTGGAAGAGGCAGTTGTCGAGGTCATCCTGGAGCTTCTTACACATGGTTCTGCGCAGCTGCAGCATCATGGAGAATACCATGTTTTCAGTCTGGTGGGGACAGGAAAAGGAAAAGCAGATTTACGTGACACTGCAGTGTGGACTGACTGTGCAGTTGTGACTGCTCCTGTGAGAGCTCTGTGGAGGCCTTGATCAGCTCTGGGAGATGACAGCTGAAGACCCTCTCCAGTGAGGGTGGGGACAGAGGTCAGTATCCTGGTGAGTTGAAAGACACAGCAGAGCCACAAGCCGTGAGCCCGGCCCCAGCTCAGGTCAGCCCAACTCATCTTGGTGAGAGCTGAGCCTCTTCCTGTGCAGGTATCTAAGCCCATAACTGGATGCAGACGCCTGGCATGCATTCATGTGTGCATGGCATGTGCCAGCCCTGCAAGCTGGAGTGGCACCTGTGACAGGTTGGTGCAGTCATCTGAGCTGCAGCGAGAGAAACGCCCACCCTGCTGCCATGCCCACGATACCCACAGCCACTCCAGGACAGTGCGGGATTAAGAAGACAAAGGGAATGTAGGATGCAGTGATCAGGCCCTGACAGCAGGGGAACAGGGCAGAGGGGCTGTGCCCTCGGTGGCAGTCAGGGCCAGTCATCCTCATCCTCAGTAACCCCACATCTCCTGTGCTTGCTACTTTTCTAAGCATCCCTGTCATGTCCTTTCTTTGGAGCCCTTCTCAGTATATTTCTGTCAATACATGTTATTGGCATCGGCTGCCTGGGGCTGAGCCTCGATGACTGGTAGTGAATGAGGCCCTGGGGTAGGAGATCTGGGTGTGACCCTTGCCTGGATCTGTGCAGGAAGTGGACAATGCTGTGGTCTCTCACCTGCTCCCTCTGGATGTTCAGGACGTGCTCCACCCGGAAAGCGTACTCATCCTCATGTTCCTGGTTGAACATGTGCTGGGCGAACTCCATGGTGGGGGGGGCGTAGATTATCACCTCGGCGTGGTACTCCTGGTCCGGCTGGATGTGCCAGGCCACAGTGCCCAGGAGCTGGATGCCCCAGAGGAGCAGCACCAAAGCACAGGCCAGTGGTGGCCTCTTCCTGGGGAGACGTGCCATGGTGTCCTTGCCCTTCCCAGCTGCTACTCTGCACCTGCAGCTCAGGTCCAGCCCGTAGTCTCTTATGCCTGGGCACAGGCTCCTCCCTGGCCTCTCTGCATCATACTGTGCCCCTCCTACATGAGCTAGCCCTGGGGAGTTGGCCCCTGGGGGTACACGTGGCTCCCAGCTGGTCCCTGGGGAAGAAGCTGGCTGATGCCAGGGGAGGGACTGGGATCTGCCTCAGACTGGGCACACTGGCCTTCTCTCTGCAGCCCTCCCTGCCTGGGTGATGCTGTCCCCCCCCCCCACACACACACAGGAGATGAAGGAGCAGCTCTGGCTGAGAGAGCAAGTTCGCGTAGGAGGGACACAGCATGACATAGAGAGGCCAGGGATGAGCCTGTGCCCAAGCGGAAGAGATTTCCTCCTATGTGAACTTGTTCTCTTAGCCAGAACTGTTCATTCATCTCCTGTGTGTTGGGGGAGGGAAGAGGAGGGGATGGCACCATCCAGGCAGGGAGGGCTGCAGAGACAAGGCCACTGTGCCCAGTCCAAGGTAGAGCCCAGTCCCTCCCCTGGCATCAGTCGCCTCCTTCCCCAGGGACCAGCTGGGAGCCATGCATACCCCCAGAGGCCGACTCCACAAGGTCTGTCCCTGCCTACTGACCAGCCCCTGGCCAGCTGGGATGCAGGGCTCTGGGATGAAGGACAGCTGGGGGAGGCACTATGGCTCCAGCGATATATGAAAGATGATTGCAGTTCCTTTAAGCCACTAACATCCAATTTTGGGCGGATGGGTTGCACAAAAATAAGAGAAAGCTGGAGGGAGAGATCCAAACCCTATTGTATGTGACACATTATTCATATGCATACACACAAATATAAAGTGCTTTGTAATTTGTTTCGCATTACAAATACTTTTTTATGCTGTTTCATTTCAGAATTGTTTTATTTTATTAGTATATGTGCATAGAATATTTCTTTTGCATTCCTTGTTGCATGAGCCCTGGTGTCGCCTGCAGGATGGTCACAGCTCTGACTTGGCTGTGGCTCCTTGCTGTCCCAGCCAGTGATGCCAGCTTAGGGTCACCAGGGCTTTTTTTTTTTTTTTTTGTGAGTGCGTGTCCTATCCTGGGCACACCGTACTGTGCATATTCTCTGGTACATGCAGGAGCTTTTTGAAGCCCTACCCTCCTATACCTCTGTCCCCTGGATTCCTCCGTGGATTTGAGGCACCCGTGTCTGCCTCACCTGACACCTCCGATGGACCAGGGGCACTGCCACAGGCCTCTGGGTGCTGCTGAACAATGCCAGCTGTCCAGCAGGCCTTGGTCCTGAACTAGGAGGAAGGCAATGCCTTTGCAGGATTTGGGGGCCTCCCAGGGCCTAGACAGCCATCCTTCTTTAAGAGAAGATGCTCCAATGGCTCCAGGAGCCCCACGGAGCTGCAGGATTCTGTGTGTGCTGCCGCAGAGCGGGTGAGTGTGGGTGTGGGGTCTGAGGTGCCGCTGAGTGTCCTGAAGGCTTCCACTGTTTCCCTTTGTTGTTCTTGCCTGCACCCTCTAACTTCAGCCCTCCTGGTGTCCAGTGTTTCTGCAGCAGGCCAGACCTGGGAGTTCCCATGCCCCATTCCACCTATGTCCCCCACCTGAGTCTCACTTCATTCTCCATGAGAACTATTGATGCTTTTCCTCAAGGGAATTATTTGTTCCAACTGCTTTTGACAGAGACCTGGATTTATAATATGACAGCACTGAGAGAATGTGGGAGCGAGCGGAGTCCCTGAGTGACACAGGGCAGCCTCAGCCTCTCGTGGTCTAACACCCAAGGATGCACTGCGACCGTGCCCATTTGTGCCATCACCTCTGCTGCTGTCCTTCAATTCCTGCATCGGTTCTCAAGTCCCCTGAAAGGTCACTTCCCAGCAGCTCAGGGGAGGCACCAGGCTGGGGTCCAGGAGGTGATACAGTGGTTGGGAGGATGCCTTTGAGCCCTTTTCTCCTCTTATCACACAGAATGGACTGTTGCTACACTTCAGAGGGACAGAGCAGTGCTGTGGCTCTCTTCCTGGACAATGGGGCTTCTCAATGCTGGCAGAGGTGAGGGAGACTGTGGTTGGGATGCCCTGTCTTATCTCAGCTGCTGGACAGAGCAGGATGTGGAAAGGAGCCCAGGGAATGCGGGTGGACGATAAGCAACGCGGCGCTCCCATGGGCCAGGCAGTGCCAAGACCTTGACGGAATCTCCAAGACTGGGGTTTTGCACCTGTGCCAAGAGGAGCTTTGATGCCAGGCCCAGTGGGTGCAGCATTTGGAGGTCCCAGAGGTTGGTGGGTTGTAGACAGGAATTGTAGCCTCTGAGAGGGACAGAGACCATATGGAAGGTAGCTGACAGGCAATTTGGCTCAGTGACAGACAACTGGGGGGCCAGAGTTAGGGCTTAGGTTGACAAGGAGGTAGAGATGTGAACACCTGTCTCTCTCTTTTCATGGAGTAGACTCAGCTTGACATTCAGTACCATAAAGCTACTGGGCACATGGCACTGAGTTGAGAGGGGCTTGAGTCATTGTGCCCAGTGGGTGGGCTGTCCCACTCTCCCCATCTCTCCAGGCCTTCTCAGACAAGGCATGGGAGACAGCACCCTCTCTGGTCCTGGCTCTTGGTCATCCCATCTTGCTGTCTTGCATTGGGGCTGGGTTTCGCTTCCTCCGCATCCCCCTGTGGTCCCTGCCTTCCTCCTGGATTGAGGATGCATTTTCCTATGTCCAGCTCAGTTGCCCTGCGTGTCTCATCCTCAGAAGGAGGGAGTTCCACACAGATTCTCCAGTGAGTGTCCCGGGTTGTCACTTCCTTCCTTTGAGATCTCCCTATGGCTCAGGCAGGACAGATGGGGCTGAGAAAGGAGTGAGCCCTGCTCACTGCCGGCCAGCAAGGCCAATGGTCTTGAGTCCAGCTAGCTAGGCAGCCTTCTCTGCTGCCCCAGCAGCACTGTGGGCATGGACGCCTTCTCGACTCCGTGACCTACCTGGGGCTCCTTTTCCCTGGGCTCCTGGCAGAAGAAGGTGAGGGAACACAGACATTGCCTGCAGCCACTGCCCTGGACCTTCAAGGTCACTGCTGCCCACTTGTTGCCCTGGGCAGAACCCAGCCATGTGGTCCCAGCCGAACTCCATGGGCAGAGACAAGGGTGGAGTTGGACCCTCTGCTGCGCTGTCCTTGCTGGAGGCGCCACCCTGGAGGCCAGAGTAGGGTTAAGACGCCGCTCTTCTCTTCACCACCAGGCAAGTGTTCTTGCTCCTGCTTTGGCCAGTGAGCACCCAGAAACTGTCCTCCTGTCCTCCCACTGGCCCTGTTAGTCCTCTGAGCCCTTGTTAGCCTGGTTCTGTCTGGCATTGGCCCCCATTTAGCTGTCCCTGGACCTCAGGGCTGAGCTTCTAGGCTGACCATGGTGCAAGGACATGGCCACTACTGTGCTGGACAGGGTTGAGACCAGTCTATGGTTGATAGAGGGAGCTGGGAGAGGGGTGCTCACGTGTCCCAAGCCCCCTTCTCATTTTGCTCTTGTGTTTTGTCACTTTAATCCCATCTCACAAAGACAGTAGCTTAGCTAAGGGTGATTGTTGCAGCCCTCAAGTCACCCACTGCCCTGTAGATCACCCTGACAAACTCATTCCCTCCAACAGGGCTTCCCAGGTCTCCCCTTGGTGCAGCCCTCTCAGTTGGCACGACCTCCCTTCTGTGTCTGCTGGACAGTCACAGAGCAGCTTTGGGCCATGCATTTTCCCACTGTGATTCTGTCTGTGCTGGCCCTGGGAGGGACCCAGAACCTGGGCTGCTCTGAGTGAGGTGCTGGGACCGGTGAGGTCCCCTCCCCTGCCTGCCCCACCTTGCCTCTGATGCTCCAGGGGCCAGAAGCATCTATTGGAGCAGCAGAGAGAGAGGCTGAGGACACATTCATGGAGAACTAGTATAAGTCTAAGAGGCCTCTGCCTGGAGCCCAGGCCACGGTCCACTCATTTGTGCTTCTGGGGAGGCCCTAAGCACTAGTTGCCCTGAATGTAGGGCATACAGGACTGCCATCCTATCCCTCCCAGTGGTGGTGGGAGGCCCTCGACCTTGACCATTCTGCCCTCCATGGTGTGATACTCTGCTCTACTGACTGAGCCCACGAAGGAAGATATAGGGGCCAGCAGGGGTGTGTCCACCTGGTGGTTTCCAGGTGTTGAGTGTAAGGTGAGTAAAAGGGGCTCTTCATGAGCAGCCATAGCCCAGGCCCAGTCAGCCCATGCTTGCTGGTAGCAGAAGGTCCCATTAGGGCACAGATACTCCTCTCCACAGGGTCCATGGCACCATGGGGTGGTTGAGAAAGAGGGCACCCACCTCCAAGGCCAGAACACCTCAGTCCAACTGGGGATCAGCATGTGCTGCCCAGCCTGGGGGATTCAGGCCAGGGCTGTGCAGCTGCTGGGTTATCTGTGCACCCCCACATTCGCTTCATGGACCAGGCTCCTGCCAAGGCAGGGAGACCCAAGCCTGGACTATGCTGCACTCCTCGTGCCAGGCCAACTCCTAAGAGTGAGGTCACCTGGGAGGACAAGAAAGAGCTTGTCCTCCTTCCTGGGCACCCCCATGACCTAGGAAGCCAAAGTCATTTTGCCTTTGCCTGCTGTGTGCCATGGCTATGGGCCTGGAGACTGTGGCTCAGATGCAGCAGACTTATGCCATCTGTGGTCACCCCAGCAGGCCTAGGAGAAGAAGCACTGGACTTTCTGGGAGTACCAGGTACCCACAGGGTGACCCCATCCTCACCCAGCCTCTGCCCCATGACCATGGCCTATAGAGGGTGTGCAAATGCTGATGTTTATTGATGAATGGAACAGATTGGAATTCTAAAACATTAGCATACAGAACCCAGGAGGATAAAGCAGCCTGGAACTGCTGGGACATCACAGTCCAGCTCCTGGGAATAGCTGGTGTCCCGGGAGTGCTGGGTCACTGGCTGGGGTGCCCTACAGAGCACGTCTTCCTCAGGATGCTGAGCTGGGCTTCCTTGTGCTGGGAGCGGATGGTGAAGGAGCAGTTGAAGGTCTGGAGTGATCAGAGAGGCACAATGAATGGGGGCACTGTGTCTGAGCACTGTGTCTGCCTCCACCTCCTCTCCTGGGCCAGTGGTGGTGGAGGAGGTTCAGGCTTCAGGGAGGCCACCTGGCCTGAATGGGGTGAATCCCAAGCTGCTCCCTAACCTGGGACTCCTTCAGACCCCAGAGAGGCAGGTCAGCTCCTCCACTCCAGCCAGGGCCTGCCTGGCACCCAGGATGCCCCTGTTGTTATTCTCAGACAGCAGGGGGTGCTGTATCTCCAGGGAGCCAGCTGAGCATAGCCTTGGGTCAGTGTTAAACCACTGATTGACTCTCTGATAAGGTGGCTTGCCAGTCTAGGTGGGGTGTCGTCCATGTCAGGCTATCCCCTGCTCTGTTCGCAGTAACTAGTGCAACTCAGCAAGACAGGGCCGGGCCTCAGGGAAGTTGAGGGGCCCAGCTGAGCCTGCCCTTTTGCTCTTGGGTGCAGGTGTCAGGCCTGAACCTCCCCCCACCCCCCAGGCTCCTCTCAGGCCTGAGGCCCATACAGGGGCTCCTCCCCAGACCCCAAGGAGGCTGTGTGTCCAGGACATTGGCTGAAGTGTGGAGTGGGCGAAGCTGGCTGGGTGCCCCCCGGGACTTGGACAGGGCAGCCTGGGGAGCTGTGAACTTGTGCCTGCAGGGTCAGGAGAGCTATGTGGGTCACTCCTTACACTTCTGGGCTCCAGACTGGGGTGGAAAGGACAGGAGTCAATGCCTCTCTCAGATTTCCTACACACGGTTCTGCGGAGCAGCAGCTGCGTGGACAGTACTCTCCCAGGACTCTCAACCTGGACAGAAAGGAGAAAGGCTTGAGCGGCACTGCTGTGTGGACTGATGGCGCAATCTGGCTCGTGTAGGGGCAGACCTGACTCTGCTTCTCTGGGAGGTGACAGCCGGATCCTTCTCCAGATGGCTGAGGGCTGAGGGCTGAGGCAGGTGGCCTGGTGAGCCTGGGAGTCACAGTGGAGCCGCAGGCTGTGAGCACATCCCCAGCTCAAACGGCCTAGTCCACTTCCGTGGGACTCAGCCTCTTGCTTGTGGTGACAAAAGGGTTCTATACACTGTGCCCAGCAGGGACTAGACAATTGTAGAGGAGTGTATTGGATGCTAAAAACAGCGCAAGATAAATGCTAATACGGAACTGCCTTCTCCCACCCCGAGCTAATGTCTATTTCTTCCCAAAGGTCAGAGCATGCAGAAGCTGGTGTCTAAGTCACAGGAGCCTTCTGTACGGCCTATGCCAGTGCCCTGGACAGTTGCAGCTTAGGTGCAGCTTCATACTCTGTCCCTGTCTCTTTTCTAACTTTTTATTTTCCATCCTTCAAATGTTTCTCAATATATCTCTATGTTCATTTTCTCTTTTCCTTATTCTGTGGCTTACTCATGTCACCATTTCCTATTGTGAAGCCTTCCTTCAGTTATCAACATCATAAAATGACAAAGATAGCAAAATTCATCTTGTACACGAGTGGGTATTGATCTAATTTAAAAGCATTTCTGTGTTCATTTTTCTTTCCCTCACAACCAAATGCTAAGCCAGTCATAGACTGTGCGGAACCTGGACTGTGGATGCCCTGGCCCTCGCTCAACCCCAGGTGCAGGCAGTGGGCGGAAGAAGGCTTCACCCACCGTCTCCAGTTGGAAATTGAGGATGCGCTCCAGCCGGTAGGCATTCTCCTCCTGGCTCTGCTGGTTGAACATGGCCAGGGCCAAGCGCACCGCAGCAGAGAGCTCCGGGTTGCTGTTTTGCTGCTGATCACTGCTGAGATCCTCCTCGGAACACCAGGTGTAGCTCACCTGGGGCTGGAGAGATAAGAGGAGCAGCAGTGTGGCCCAGGGCAGTGCCCTCCACCCTGGGGGACACAACATGGTGTAGGCACTGGGCTTTTGCTTTGCCTTTTCCAGCTGGGTCCCATAGAACCAGCCTTTAAATTAATCGGTGGGTCACAAACGCCTCCCCTGACGCCTCTGTATTACACTGTGTCCTTTCCCATGCCACCTTGCTCTACCTGGCCAAAGCTGCTAATTCACTTCCTGTGTAGGAACTGGCACATTGTGGCAGACCAGCAGGGCCAGAGGGGCAACTTGAGTCCCAGTCACCCTTTCCATGGGTACCTCTGTGGGCCAGGGAGCCCAGATTAGCACATCTGAATCAGATGTTGATGCAGGGACCCAAGCTCGGATATTGCTGGTAGGGGGCCCCTGCTGGGAAGCAGAGGGGACAGAGGCAGGAGGAAGTGGGTGCTACGGGTGGAGAGAAGGAGCCCTCACCCAAGCCACAGGAACAGGCAGGTGGCCTAGGCTGTGCAGCTCACTCGATACCCCAACAGATGGGGCCACTGGCCTCTGAAAGGTGAGGACACCCTGGCTGCACACCACTGAGGAATGTGGGAGTGGGAGTTCCTGTCTGGGACTACACAGGGCGAACACTGCCCATTAGAGCAGGAGGTAGAGAGGCTGTGAGGAGAAGGCACCCTAGGACATTGTAGAGCCCACTCTGTGGGCCCTGCTGCCCCCTTGTGGCCGGCACCCTCATGGGTTCCCGGGGTTGTGTAGGGAGCTTTAGTCTCTGGCTCAGCACACTCTATCTGCACGGGGACGCCCCAGGAAACCAGCCTCCCACTGTAGTCCCAGCAAGCTCCTGGGCCACAGCTCCATCTTGAGGGCTTTTGAGGTGCATGGCTGGCTCTCCCTGGAGTTGTTGCCCCTGCCCCAGAGTCGCTCATGACTGGACATGGAACTCTGAGTTCCTGCCCTCTGGGAGAGCCTGGTACCCTGCCTGCCTCCCTAATGCTACTCTGGGGGCCTCCACCAGCTCCCTCCCTGGTGGGGCTGGGATAAGCCCACACTCCTGAGCTGCTCAGGCGGCTCGGGAAGCAGCCAGCTGTGGGGAAGGGGCCACCCAGAGCTGGCTTCATTCCCTGGAGTCCTTAGCGTTCCTAAATCTGCAGCTGAAGCTTGAGGAGCGGAGTTCTCAGCTGCAGAAGTGTGGTGCCAGTTGGAGGGACCGGGGGTGGTGTTGGCCACTGTAGATGCCAATGTGGTCTTCTTGGGGGAGCAGGCTGGGGAGTCCTGTGTGACTAGACCCCTGTTGTACCTTGATGGATTGCGGGTGTCCATGGGTGCCCGGGGCAGGTCCAGATACAGTGTTACCATGCCTAGATGGGGCCACCAGTGTATGGGCACTGCCGACTGCTGGTGTGACCAGATTCTTGCCTGGTAGGATGGTGTGGGCTCCTTCCCAGGGAGGCAGAGACTACATCTCAGGTCCTGAACTTTGCAGGATGAGGGAATGTGAGCTGGGGTGGAGGCCCTGAGGGCACAGTACAAGCACAGTGAAGGCATAGTCCCAGTCCCTCCTTGGCAGTTCTCCCTCTGGATGACCCGTCCCTTTATCTCCACAGTCTCCCATGCAGCCACCAGTGTCCAGGCCTCGTTATCTCCTGGAAATAGACCTGAGTCTTGCAACTGAGAAACTGCATCCCCAGAAGCATGAACCATCAGACAAGGTCAACAATGACCAGGCCAAGCCACAGCCCCAGATGCCAGCCGGAAGGGAAGCAGGGTGCTGGGAAGCTGTCAGCCCAGAGCTCTGTGCAGGACCAGCCTCTCTGGGCTCCCCCAGCTGCCATCCTCCAGTGCCCCTCCACCGTGCCCAATCCTGGGCATCAGGCCTTTGAGTTCCAGAGCCACTTTGTGGCTTCCTGGGTTTTCAGATGGAGAGAAGAGGAGGCTGCTTTCTAATGCACACATCTGCCCCCCACGCGGCCATTAACTTGGCTTCTTCTTTGGAGAGTTGCTCCCGAGAAGTCTCTGCTGCTCCACCAGTTGTGGCACCTCTATTTCCTTTCCTATTTGCAAAACTTTAAAAAATATTGTAAATAAACAAAAAGTACAAAATTTTTTTGCACTGACACCTATCCTAAGTGAAATGTAGAAAACGCAAACAGCTGGTACCTCGGCAAATGAGGATTTTTCTTCTCTTGGGACGTGGGCGAGAGCTGGCCCTGGCCAGGCCCTGCTCCGTGCTGTCCTGGCTGTGGTGCGCAGAGACCCTGGAGCCTCCCTGGGACTGCCAGCTGAAGGATAGCCAACCAGCACCCTCCCCCAAACACCCCAGGCCTGAAACTCCCTCAGCAAGAGCCTGACGCCACAGCAGGAAGACTCTGCCTCTGTCCTCATTGGTGGTCACAGTCCAAGTGCAGCTACACTGAGGAATTAGGTAAAGTGGTCTGAGGCCGTGTGTCAAGGCCTGTGTGGAGCACGTGACACCCATGGGCTTCGTGTCCAGACTCAGTCCCACCTCGGAACAGTGCTGTGTGCACACACAAATACCCAACTGCCCCCAGAAATCCCCAGTCCAACACTTCTGGTCCCAAACATTTTGGATAAGATGTACCCGCCTTGTATGTCATTGTGTTTTATGCTTTGAAGGTTTTGCCCACAACGTGATTCTATTTTTTAAATTAATTTTATTGAGAAACAGCAATGAGATAGTTTCAAAGCCAATTAATAGGACAGTTTCAATAACTAATACATTAATAAAAATAAAAAAATAAATATATTAAAAAAAAGGGGGCTGGAGAGATGGCTCAGTGGTCTAAGGCACCTACTTGGAACAAGCTTGGCAAAGCACAG
>NDGN011439356.1:0-18310 GCA_002564285.1 Tympanoctomys barrerae
GATTTGGAACTGTCTAATTGCTATTTGTTTATCAATAAAATTCTGAAAAAATAAAATAAAATAGAGCAACTCTACAAATTATTTTTAATAATAATAGCTGTATATGTATTAAATGTGCTCATTTTATATATATTTTCATTATATAAAGATTAAATCCAGTTAATTAACCAACAAATTTATTTCTAATATCAACAATATTTAAATTCCATTGTGTCAGAAAAAATTTTTAATGTATTTCGTATGAGGTGTATAGGGTCTCACTACACAGATCAGACTCATACTGGTCTTCCTGTTTTCAGCCTCCTAAATGCTGGGATTGCAGGGGCACACCACCACGCTCAGTCTCAATTGCTATCTCAATGTATCCCGGGGGCAGGGCTGGCATCGCATGAGAGGAGTCAAATCTTGGTCCCTGTGTCTGCCTATGCAGGTTCTTTAATCCCTTGAGCTATCTGGCAGAGCCTTCTGTCAAAAATTTTGAATTAAACACACTATTACTTCAGTCATCATGTTATGAAGTAGATCTAAAGTACTTTTTCTCCCTAGGTAAAATTTTGATCTTATTTTTATTTTTGAAAAAGAATAAACTATAATTTAAAATTTTTGAAGCAATACAGAACTTCACTAAACAAGATGATAGGAATCCAACAATGGTTGTTATATTGCATATAGTTGCCTTCAAATTAGATGTTCCTGAAAGGTCTGAACCGACACAGTGGACCAGACCAGGCATTCTGACGTGAGTAGAAGATTTATTGGGGGGCACCAAGCAAGCTGCCTGTCTGGTGGACCAAGACAGCAGTGAACAAAGCAGGGACAGGAGACTTTATAGGGTCTCTTAGGGAGCGTGATCACTGGCTGGAACAGCTGAGGGAGAGCTAATCTTGGCAGGGTACCTGGTCTGTGGGGCACCTTCAACATTAGCAAAGGAGAGTCTCCTGGTTGCTTGCCCAGGTCAAAGTCAGGTGGACCTTTCTTCGGTTTTGGGCTTGGCTCTGCGTGGGTCCAAAGAGAAGAGAATTTGGGAACCGGGTACCTGAGAAGCCAAGAGGGAGAGTGTTTGGGGCAATGTGCCTGGGAAATTCTGAATCCTGACCTATCAGTTCCTATTACCAGATATAAGCATGAAAAATTGGTCAAAATATTTTTTAAAATTAAAATAATTTAAATATTAAACAGTTGATTTCAATAAACCAATAGAAATCAGCAGTACAATCATTCTTGCTTTCCTTGAAATTTTGTACCTTGGACATCTCCTGTTTCACCATCCCACCAAAGCTACCTTGATCCATTTTGTGTCTAGGACCGTACTTTCTACTTTCATGAGTGTGAATTTCTATATAACACTTAGGTAGAAAGCAGGGATCTTAGCTTGGGACTCATTATTTCCTGTGTAATGTGCCATAAGAAGAAATTGGATGAGCAAAAAGTATGTATCTATTTTCATAAGAATGTAACCGAGGCTTAACATTTCTTCAGTGACAAATATGGGCTTCAGCCACTATTGCATCACCAGTGCCTGCGACATTTCCACCAAGAAATCACACACCAACACTGCTACATATATCTCAAGATTTTTTTTATGTTCATTTCCACTTCAAAATTATAGTAGTTGTTATATTTGTTGTTAGGGTTTTTGTTTAGCACTTTGATAAAGCAACACAATTTTGTCATTAAAATATTATGACATTCGGTGTGGTAGCACACACCTGTAATCCCAGCACTTGGGAGGCTGAGGTAGTTGGATCATCGGGACTTTGAGGCTAGCCTGGGCTGCATAGTGAGTACAAGACCATCCTAGACTGCACAGCAAGACTCAGTTTCAATAAGTAAATTAATTAACAAATAAATCTATTTTGGCAAACATGCTTTGTTATAATTGGCCCCCTTGAAATTCTACATATCCCAGTATATTCATCTAAAAATATTACTTTAGGATGGCACATGTAAGTTTAAGCAGACTTCCAAAGAAGTGTATTGAACAAAGTTATGAATCCTGGTCTGGGGAGATGGCTCAGTAGAATAAGCACTGGCCTGGCAAGCACAAAGGCCTGAGTTCAACCCCCAGTTCTGGAAAAAATAAAAAAATAAAAAACATCCTGTGTGCTGTCCTGTAGATCAGAACAGCAAATTCTCTTTAGATATGTTGTGCTCTGTGTCCTCACAGGCCTGTGGGCACCTATATCCAATCCCTCAATGTTACTGTGATTTTCATTTTCCTGTCTGCTTCCTTATGAGTCCAGTAAAATGACTTATAAAGTTAATTTGAAAAACCCAAATAAGAAGACTCATGCCTGTTATCCTTACAAGGGTGAAGCAGGAGGACTGCAAGCTCTGCTCTCATCTAGGTAATTAAGGAAGATAATGTCAAAATAATAAAATTAATAAATACAAAGGTGTGGGAATGTAGCTCAGGTTGAGGCTCTCTCATGAATCTGCATTAAAACACACATGCGAGCACTTGCATGCGTACGTACAAACACATAATATTCCAAGAAAAATGTCTTGTGGGTGACAGCATTAGATCTGTAAAGTGAAGAATAAACCAATACATGAAATAATTTATAGCCATTGCTGGATTCAAGCACTAAGAGTATGCCTAACAGAGATGAATTCTAACAATTTCAAACTAGTTTTAATGCTATAAAGATTAAAGTAAAAATTCAGAATATTCAGATTTCTCTCCTGAACTATCTCTCTTTCTTACAGACATAACTGTGTGTTTTACTGCCATATGTTCTATACCTTAATTACAATTCTATACCCTAATTTCATCCAGAATGTTAAATGCATTACACATACAGATACAAAGTTAGTCATTCCAGAGGATAGGTTTCAGGGACCTTGGGAATACCAGAGTCCAAAACTAATGGATTCTCAAGTCTCTCATATAAAATGGTATAAAGTTCAGATATAGCACACATATCCCATGTGCTTTAAATGATCTCTAGATTATTTATACTGCTTAATATAATCACCATTTAGGTAGATGCTATAGTATGAATCTCTAAGTGTTCAACACAATTTTTTCAGAAAATTTTTTTCTGAAAATTTTCCTTCATATTTGGATAAATCCATAGACACAGAACCAAAAATATATTGTTTATATAGTCCTACACTTCTGTATTTGTATATACATATGCATTTGAGATTATATATGTGTATGTTTCTCCCAAATTAGGTCATCAACTCAGAATTTTTATAGGAAAAAAAGGACACATTCTTGAGTTTATCTGGAGGTACAACAACCTAACAGTATCCAGATAACTATATCAGCTTAGTTTACAGGTTATTTGTTATTATTATTTTAATGTATTTGGTACAGCTCGGGCTCATAGTGAAACTCATGCTTTCATTCCTCCCAATGCTGGGATTACAGGATTGCGCCACCACACCGGGTCTTGGAGGCCAGCTCAGTGCACTGCAGGGGGCGGAGGACAGGGCTGGTGCAGTATGTGGTGCTGGGGATTGAATCCTGCACTTGCCTAAGCAGGCACTCAGTCCCCTGAGCTATCTCACTGGCCCTACAGGTTATTTTTATACTTAAATATCACTGATGATTTCTCCTTTATCCCACCACAGATATTATTTCTTATAATCTACAAAGGAAGATCTCATAAAATAAATTTGTTTAAATAGGGAAACCAAACTCAAAAACATAACAGGAAAGAAAAACTCATAAACTTGAAAAGAAGTTAAATGTATGTTTTGCTTTCTTAAGTGGAATAGTCTTTTTGTTCAAAAAAGCAGAAGACATACTAGCATTCAGAATTACTCAGGGGACATAAGATATGTTTAAAGGAAAAGGTGTTTATACATTTGTTAATTGAATTATTGGCATTAAGATGTCCCATTCAGGATGAAGAAGCTGATCATGTCTATTTATTATAATTTTTTTAATCGTTGAACCAACCATTACTATTGTTTGATACCACACTAGACACATACTTGATACTTAAGGGTTTTTTTGTTGTTGTTTTGTTTTGCAGAACCAGGGATTGAACTCAGGCCGTAGTGCTTGCCAGGCAAGTGCTTATTCTACTGAGCTATCTTCCAAGCCCCTCTTTTTTTTTAAAAGTAAGTTATTGATCTATTGTTTGTCCCCCCCTAGCAACAAGGTCACATGCAAGAAAGCCCTTGTACTGTAGCTGAGACTGGGCCTGGTGCTTAGCACCACAAGGTCTTTCTACCAGTCAGGTAAGGCCGTCTGCTAAAAAGGCTACATGGATATCAAAATCAATCTGGAGATGAGGAAATCCATGTGACTCCACCCCTCAGAAACACATATAATTACTAAATGCTTTGCAAAATTTATTGCAACTTTTTTTTCAAGTAGATTAAAGCTTTAAATAAACCTATTTATGGAAAGTTATATTGTTAGCATCATGTTTTCCCCAGTTATTTCATTTAATTTCTGCAAACATATGCTTCTTATGAACCATATTAACCTCAGATGACCCTGAATGATAAGAAAACCAGAGATAAAATTAACAACCAGCATTGTAAAAAGGTTCTGGTGCTCCATGTTCTGGCTTCTACCTGTAATTAATTAGCTGGTGGTATTTTTTCTATGTAGTCTTAACTCCCATTAATGTTCCAAAAGTACATGATCCTTTGCATTCAGGAAGAAATGACCAAGTATAAGAAGAGTATTGCTATAGATAGCCATCTGATGCAGTTTGGATACCTTCAGCACTTTCAGCTCCTTGTGCAGTATCACCTCAAAGTTCTACTTGACATCAAATGGCAGGAGGGATCATTAGAGTCTCAGATTAGAGTGCGTCCACTACTCTTGGAATAATACTCATTACTGAGTAAGCTGAAGCGAAGGTAAAGATGTTAATCTACCTACACATGAGAATATTTATTTTTGGATATGAGAAAATAAAAAAATGAAATCATGGAAAATGCTAGAAATCATAGAAAAATAAATATAATATGTGCAGTAAGAGACAATCTGAAACAGACATGGTTTAAAAACTCGTGTATTCTGCACACACACACACACACACACACACACACAGAGAATAGGTTGGATCATTGCATTGCTGATTTCTACTAATCTATTGAAAGTAACAGTCAATATTTTAGCCAATCTTTGGGCCAATTTTGCCTGCTTATACTGGTAATCTGAACAACTACTTTGAAGACAACTATATGTAGTATATCAGTCATTGTGGAATTCCTGCCATTTTGCTTAGAGAAATTCTGCATCATTTCTAATGCTTTTAAACTACTTTTATTCCCTTTAAAAATACATAAATATATAAACTCATAGTTGCTTTTGACTCAAAACATGTACACAGAGCTAACTGGAGTGCTAAAATAAACATGACCCTCTTTGATGAAATCTAAAGCTGGGCAGCGATTCAATGTGATGTCAGTCTGTCAGAAATGCTCCTAGTAGTCAGCCATTATGATTCTGATTTCATGAGACTGTGACCCAGTCAAGGGCCCTCTCATCTTCCTATTTACATAGAGTAAAGCAACACATTTAGGTATCTTCTCTCTCTTTCAACAGTTATACCATATTCTTCATAAATCGTGCTAAGATGTAGTATACTAGAAAATTGAAAAACAGCACACATAATAAAGTTTTCAATACTGTTTTACTATTTTGTTGCTATAAAAAGAATACAGTATAAATGACATGACAGGCCCTAGAAAGTTAATGAGGCAGAGCCCTAGGCCATTTCTATCAATCACTTCCATAGAACAGATAATGATCCAAAATTAGCTCACATAAAATGCCAGACATTTCCTAAGATCTTTTCTAAGCAGTAGAAATAATGTAGTGGGTACTGTGATACTCTTAGTTGTCACAAACTCACTAACCATTTACAGGGAGTCCCAGATAACTACCAGACAGGAAGAGCAAGCACATCCCCTTAGAGAACACTGAACCCTAATGCTGTCAGAGCCACTGTGGGCCTCAGCGTGCTTCCATTTGGACTGGCAGTGTTTTCAGGCCCTGTCACAGGCCCTGGACACTGAAGATCTGCTGTACATACATCTTAATTTGACTCTACTGCCCAACAGAGTGATTCTTTTGGTGAGTAGAATGCCAAAGGGAGTGGATGTAATATACTACTGACATATATATTTCAGCAAATAATTGCAACACAGAATGTTGGAATAAAAAAGTTTTACAGTCTAACGGGACTGCATTTGAAATAAGGCTTTATTTCACACTAATAGCATGAGTTTGGGCCAAAAAAGTATTAATAATAATGGAATTTATTGAGGATTTTTAGGATAGAACTTATGCTAAGTGCTCTATCTTGATTGTGTGAGTGATTTGGTGTGTTAAATCAGCTCTCATATTGCTTAGATGATTTTCTGTAACAATTTAAAGAGAATATACACTAGAATGTGTTGGGTGTAATACATACTCAATGAGTTCTAGGTCCTATTATTCATTACTTAATTCCTTTACTGAAGTATTTCAGTAAATTCTGTGTTCTGAAACTATGTAGACTTTCTGAATTTATGAAATAATTTCCATACAAAAGGCAAATACTGTGCTTTAATAAAGTCAATGAGATCATAAATGTAAATCTTTGAAGTCAGAAATAGTTCACCTCAAGGATTCAGGTAGGATCAGTGCTAGAAGGACATGCAGGATACAAAACATATATGGTGTGCTTAGAAAGGGGACAGTTTTGTGTGTGATATCATTTACCACTGTATCTAAAATATTTATAATCAAAAATGTGAAAAGAACCTCACATTCACCACGATTTTGCAGTTTTTCTGTCAATTATAATGATAATGATCTTCCCTTTGCCCTCTTCTCTCTTCTTCCTTTCTTTCTTGGACTAATGGTTTCAAATGCATCATTGTTAAAAGGTAAATACATCTAGATTTTAAGTGGTGTATCCCTAGTGCACATTAGAACTGTTCAAGGAGGTTGAAAAAATAATTAGAAAATGAAACACAAACTTTCATTGTGATTTGTTTGAAAATAAAGATATGATTGCTAGTTAGGTAAAAGAATATATGATGGATTATTTAAAAGTGCACGCATTTCATTTTATAGATGAGTAGCATCTGTAACACTTAGCTGGTTTCACTCATGTATACTGTTTTTGAAAAATTGGTGTTTGTCATGTTGTGTCATAATAAAGCTAGTAACAGTGATAGCTAACTTTTTTTGAGAAATATAAAACACATAACAAAAAATAGTTGATCAGACTCCACTCAGAGATGAAGGAAATAGTAAACGCTTGAAGTAATGTCGATAACAAGATGAGAAACTAAATGAACTCTACTTGACAAGTTTAGCATATTCTTTTGGACTTAATAAATGGCACAATACAGATCCCTATGGTGTTACAGGTAATTTTTAGAGAAAACAAAAGCTATTTTATAAATCAAGTGAATCTTACCATCATCATGAGATTTATCTTGTCCTTGGAATGAAATGCAGGAAGCAGTAATTCCCTATAGTAGTCAACATGGTTTGTACATTGTTGCAGAAGAAATAGTCTCTTAGCCAGTTGTGGCTTGTTCTTGAGCTAATTACTTAACCAATTCTATTGAATTTTATTCAGAAATACTCACTGAGTATTTCTGTAACACAGTGGACCCAGATATGCATGACCTTTTCATCTATTTTCCAGTGATCCCTTTTGACGCAGCCATGTGACCCATGCATGTCCACTATAGATACACAATTTTTTAAAAAATTGCAGAGGATTTCCCTGTTGACTTTATGCTTTCAAAATAAGACATGACTTCCTGCTTCAGGTTTCCACATCTTTCACCATTCCAGAACTGTGATAGGCATTTTGTCACCACATGAAAGATACAGTGACACACTAAGGAGAACAAGCTGATAAACCTGAGAAAACCCCAGACTTGTACTATGTCACTGAAATGCCAAATTAAGTAACACAAAAATGCACTAACTCAAAACTCTTTGTTGTATATGAATGTGTTTATTCTCTAATAAATCAAATGAGTTTCTGGTTGCTCAAAGTATCCTAAAATATACAGAAAATCTAGAACTGAAAACATTTTCATAAATATTATTTGCTATGTTTGTCTTATATATTTTATCATAAATTTATGTAATTAGCATGCCCATTTTTCACGTAATCTTTTAATACTTTCCTCATGTTATTAAAGACTTCTAAAATTAGTTTTCAAAACCCCATATTATATGATAATCTATCCATTTTCCTTTTGTTATTTATGAAAAACTCATTATTTCTACCTGTGAATGATAAAGTAATGCTGCAGTGTAGCTAAATCATTTGATGAGTCATCTGTTTCATAGACTCTTTCGTTAGAAAAAAATTTGGCTTCCAATTGCAAACAACACATTAAAATGCAAGGATGAAGCAAACATTTCTTGCTAAGGGAATTGGAAGTGTATTATGAGAGGAAATCACAGAAACAAACGTGTAAAATTATGCACGCTTTGGTTAGTTTAAAGAGGGTGGAATCAAAGGAATGAGCAATAAATAAGTTGTTATGCTATTAAATTTTACTAGAAAAATAAAAATTTTAGAGGAAAATCTAGAAATAGCTAATAAAACTTTCAGAACAAAACCAAAAAGATATTATAACTGCAAGTAGCAGACACTATTAACTAGCCCTATAAATAGAATTTATATTTAATGACATGTATTCCTCTCAATATATAATATAATTTTTTGTCTAAAAATCTGTAGCTCTCTATCTATTTCGAGTGATTCAAGGAAATGGGCCAACTGCGGTTTCAGAAGTAGATTCTGACTAACTGAACCAATAATTACAAATTCCATCCCTCAAGCCAATTATGTCTAATTAGTGCACAGCATTACTCTTGAGAGGGATTTTTTTGCCCCACAGGAGACATTTGCACAGGGCTTTACCTCACTGAATTGGAACAGTTGAAAAACCACAGCTATCCCAGTAACTGTGGATGTGGGTAATTCAGTTAAGTAGGTGAACACAAACACAGGTTGCCCCAGTTGCTGCTGGTAGCCATTGGCATACTCTGGGGAAGAACATCTAAAATATCAAACCAAGATATTGAAGAGAATTGTACTTGTCAAGGCCACTGTATTTGACTGTTTTAGGGCTTGCAACTAAAAAAGATCAACCCCAAGAAATAATTATTTTCCAAAATACTAAGGAAAAATTAATGAAAATTTATATCATGCTATATTGTGGAAACTTTGTTTATGGATGGTCATTTGAATACAGTCAAAAGCTCTAGACACCACTATATGTCGTATATATGTAACTTATCATGTAGTAATAATATATTTGCAATGTATTTCTATAATGTGCAATTTGAAGGATTTAAACTGGAAAAATGTTTCTTTAAACATAATAGAAAGTAATGCATTTAATAATATATCATGAGAAATAGGCACAGTAATTTAGCTAAAATGTAATTGGAAGACATAGTTACTTTTGCTCCTGTGGTTTACACCTACAAGTCTAATAATACTGCTGAGGTTGCCTATCTATCAAATTATCCATCAGTAGTGGACTAATATGTGGATTAACACTGGCTTTGTTTATAAGCCAATCAATGTTGAAAATCACTTGCTATGAAATGCGCAGAGCCAGAGTTTTCATTATAG
Organism: Tympanoctomys barrerae; assembly: GCA_002564285.1. Taxonomy (NCBI): domain Eukaryota; kingdom Metazoa; phylum Chordata; class Mammalia; order Rodentia; family Octodontidae; genus Tympanoctomys; species Tympanoctomys barrerae. Next base: position 9,582 of record NDGN011439356.1, read on the forward strand.
AACCACAGAATCTAATCTATAGCCCCTTTGCTCTGCAGTTTGGAAAACTTAATAAAGCTGAGAGCTTATTACTGATAATACAATTACATTAGGAAATACTTTAAGAACATACACTGAGACATTGTACATGACTGAGGAACTAAAGCAGATATGGAAAGTAAAGTACTTTCAAATAATCTTTACTGAGATTCTTGGGTTTCTTTCCTAATTCAGAATACAGAGCAGATTCTTCATCAGTGTGACAGTGCATGGATACACACAGATTTTGAAAAAGCTTTTCTTTCCAATATTTGAAAAAGACTGCTATGAGGCAGAAAAGTGTAAAATAGCTACAACCTGACATGGGGGTTTGCTAATTTTTTAAAAAAAAATTTCTTTTGTTTTATTTAATTATTTACATGTATTACCATTTATCACTATTATTCATATGCCATAAATGGTGCCAGGTGAAATGAAAAGTGGAAACGGTAATATCCAGTAATCCTAAATAATATATTGAGTATTTCTCTTTTCTTACATGCAAAGTCCTGAGGGTAGAGCCCCTACTAGAAGGTGACAGCGTGGCCCAGAATGCTGCTCAGGGACAGTTTCTAGCTCTCTAACTGAAGGTCTATTTCTACTGTAGTCACCTTACCACAGGAAAAACCTTGAACACACTTCCATTTTTAAAATTGAATACTTGGCAAACTTCTTTTATGACCAGGACATCGCCTTCTCCCTGGATTTTCTGTGTCCCCTTGTCTCTTTGTCTGCCTGTTCCTAATATATTTCTGCAATTTTCTGCTCCCTACCTGTGTTTCTTAATCCAGACAGGCTCTAGAACTTAGGCCTTGGACAAGCTTTCCAGCTGAGCCACACTCAACGCCTCATTCTCTTTTCATTATTTCACTTCCTTTGAGTTCTACAGCTTTAGCTATTGTTGATAAGCAGTGACTCCTAAATCTGTCTTTAGTCCAGAACTTTCACTGATGCACAGATACAAACATTCAGGTGCCTATCCATTATCGTTTCCTGTGGGTCTGATTCGTCTTAAATCTATCTAAAATTGAGCTTCTAACATTCCATATACCACTTTACATAGATCACATTCCTATTTCTGTCTTAGGAAATGGGAGTAGCATTCTCCTAAATTTTCCAATCCAAACTGCCAAACCAATTTTTTACTCCTTTCTAAAATGCCACTTTTATATCCTATTTAAAATTTATTTATTTATTTATTCACGTACTTGGTAAAGAGTCTCACTATGCATTGTGGACTCATAGTGATCTTCCTGTCTCAGCCTCTCCAGCACTGGAATTACAGGTGGGCACCTCGGTGGCAGGCTCAGTGCAGGACCAGCACAGCATATATTACCAGGAATCAAACCCAGGTCCTTGTGCTTGCCAGGGAGGAGCTTAGATTGCTGAGCTACCTTCCCAACCTTATGTCATACTTTTGACTGCAGATATTATTGTCTACATAATAAAAAAAAAGTCTAGATCTAACCAGTTAGTCTATATACCATAGCACTATAAAGACACCATTTTGTTTTTAAAAGTACTTCCACAAAAAAGTCTTACTTGTCTATAACACAGAACATGCTTTAAAATAAGTACACAATGTAGTTTGACTAATAGCTAATTCAGATATGCATTATTATGCATAATTTTTATTTATTTATTTATTTACTTATTGTATTGGTGATTGAATTCAGGACCCTGGGCTTACCAGGCAAGCGCTTATTCTACTGAGCTACCTCCTTGGGCCTTATTGTTTTTCTTTTATTGGTAAGAAACTTAAAATATACACTCAGTAATTTTCAAAAAGCCATCATTTATTTCTTTCCAGTATTACTTTAATAGCCTTCTAACTATTCTCCCTACTTTCACTCTTATTCCCCTTCAGTCTTTCTTAAAGTAGCAAAAAGAGTGATGCTTCTAAAATAAAAGTCACATCAGGTAACACCTTTGTTCAGCACTCTCTGATGGCTTCTGGTAGCAGAGTGAAAGGATCAAAGCTTTCCTGGGGCTGTGGTGAAGACTTCACATACGCTAATGTTCCCTGTGACCTCTTTGCCCATACAATGTCAGCTCTGGTTACCACAGTCATCTTCCTGGTCCTGTAAAATTCCAGATCTTTCCTGTCTCGGAAGTTTTATACTCTCTCTGCCCGAGATGCTTTTCTCTCAAATTGTCACCACAAAGTCCTGTCACATTATTGAGGTGTTTACTCAAGTGTCATGTTCCTAGTTAAATGCATCCTCATCTCTCTGTAGTAAATAAAGTACGCCCTACCTTCCAGCCACAATCCACACCATTAAAAAATTCTACCCTTTATAGTTATTGCCATCTAATAAATTTCCATATTGTTTATAGTGTTTACATCATTTGTTCAAAATAAAAATTTCAGGGAAATCGTATCTTCCTATTTTAATTATTAGCTTCAAAATTTAGAAGGGGCTGGGACAAGATAGAGAAGATCAAGGTATATGAACTCAGAAGAGGAGAAAATTGACTTTATTCCAATAACACAACTGTAGATGGAAGTCATTATTCTATATAGAACAATCAGTCCTTTAATATATAGTAATGAACTCAGTACTTGAGAAGAGTATTGAGATCTATAATCTATATTAGCAATATATTACAGTTCTGAGTTTTCTACTTTTTTGAAATCTATTTCCATTACTTCATATTACTGGCAATATTATGACTATTTAAAAGCTTTTGCCAATTGTTTTTTGCTGGTATATAAATTTGATTTTTATACTTTTACTTTGTATCTTTCACCCTTATTAACCTTATTTATTATTTCTTCTAGCTACTTGACTATCAGGTACAAAGCCAGTGTTTGCTTGCAAATCTATGTGTCTTCTGCTTGTTCTTTACCCTTTTTACAGAAGTCATAGGGAAAAACATTTCTCATTTAACATCTTACAGTTTCAGGGGGAAATTTCAGCCCTATGTTGTTAAGAAAAATCATATAATATGTGTTTCATAATTAGTATGTAATAGATGGATGAAATTTTATTTGCTGGTAAACTTCCTATTTGTCATGAATTAATGAATGAAGGAAAATTGAAGAGCTTAAGTGGATAACATAATAGCTAAATGTATAAGAAAGAGAAACAGATTTTTAGCAGAACTAAGTTTCTTGGTAAATGTGCATTTGGGCCAGGTGAGTTTTCAATTCTCAGCGTACCTAGTAATCCAGGTGATCTTGGCATGTTGGAGAAACAAGTTTAATTTGAGATCATGCTCTACCTTTGCTAGATTTCATTGTCAGACAATGACAAGTAGACTTCTCTATATGTGGTAAGTATTCTCTGAATCCTGGTCACAGCCATGAGCTATGCATGAATGGAGACTAAGAAAGCAATGTGCTAGGGCAGCAAAGTGGGCTCTGTCCCTCAAAGTGCTAACTGTGTTTTCTCAAGAGCCCTGTGACACAGGTCAAAAGTTATGGCACATAGTAAAGATCATATTACTCCTAGGCAATTTAAGTCAATCAGACAATAAAAGTAAATTATATTTTGATTTCATTTGAGCTATGTGTTGGTAAGGCAGAAAGTCAGGATTTTAAAAAATGTCTTCATCACAGCAGGAACTGATTAAAATCCTGGTAGCTCTGTAAAGAAGTGGGATTAAAATAATATTTACCCAATGGTAGGGAACAGTTTTGAAGATACAGTTTCCCACAAGTGACCACAAGAATGAAACAGCAGGAGTGGACATCACTGTAGAAAAGCCTACTTACAACGTGAAGCCAAATGCCAGAGGGGTAAAGGTGCATTGGATGTTTGTTGCCTTCTCCTGTCAACCTTGAGGAAACAGTTTGAGTACGAGGTACCATCTCTCAGCTGTTGTGGTGGGTGCTGTGGTGCGCTTGGTGGGTGACACGCAGCCATTTTACTGGAAGTTCATTTCTCCTTAAGACTGGGCCAATGTGGCAAGGATATCTAGAAGACTTAAATAGTGGTTATTTAACAAAGAAAATGAAACCCCTGCAAGATTTTGAAAAAATGGTATAATTACTCCACTCGGCACCAGCTGAACACAATGTTGCCACCTATTTGTGAAATCACATACATTGGATTGCAGCTGCACTAAATGTGCTTTTTTCTGTGAGAATTCTCAGATCCTTAAATTTGGAAGTGCATGTAGTGGCTCTTTAAGAGAAAATGTGATGTATAATTTTTCTCCAACTTATTTGGACATGGAACTTTTTTAAATCTATTCAAACTATGCATACTAATGTGTCAATAAGCTCTGAACTAAGCCTATGAATTAGTCAAGGTAATTCATATTTCACAACCCTAATATCTTGATGACTTGACACAAAGTTTCAGTTTTACCTCCTATTATAGGCCACAGTGAAGTTACTTTCACTTTTACATGATTTTCTTCTAGTCAAATGATTCATGGAACTGAGTTTTTCTATCCTATGGTTTTTCCATTCTTTTATTTATTTATTTATTCATAATTTTATTGATAAACAAATAGCAATTAGACAGTTTTAAATCGAATCGAGAACTAGGGACTTTTTACTGGATCTTCTTCACCTGTCTAGCTGAAGATGATGGAAAACAGCATCTTTGATTTCAAGATATTTTAAATGTCTCATTCATAAAATATCTTCAAGTAGTCCCTTTAAGAGACAAAAGCATTCTTCCTTTAAATGTGGCTCTGGGGCCAGGGAGATGGCTCAGTGGAATAAGCGATTCCCTGGCAGTGCAAGGGTCTGAGTTCAATTCCTGGTTCTGCCAAAAATAAATAAATAAATATGGCTCTGCTCTGATACTTATTTTTAAACAATTTTATGGAACAGAAGTGATTGTAAATAACTTCTGACAAAAGGTAGCAGAAGACTGGCCACTTCTTTCTGTGTTCCCTTTCTCCTTTTCTTGAATTATATTCCCCACAAAAATGCACATATTGGGGCTGGTGAGATGGCTTAGTAGAATAACTGCCTGCCTGGCAGGCTCTAGGGCCTGAGTTCAAACCCCGGTTCCAAAGAAACAAAAATAAACAACAAAAACTGCAAGTACCAGGTTGGGAGGACGAGGGCTTTGTGGCTGTGTGGTCTCTGCAGTCTCCTAGTAGCACAGTTGTTTCACCAATTTATAATTATTCATAATTTTTAACAAGAGACTCCCTATGTTTATGCTGTACTGCAGTGGTCTTTGATTACAAAGACAGCCATGTGTGAGCATACTCAAGCAGCCTTACAGAGACACCATGTAAGGCAAAAGCTGAAGCCTCTCCCCAGGAGCCAGTGAGAAACTAATGATGCCTGCAAACGGCTATGTGCGGGGGCCATCTTGAAACAAAATCTCCCAGTCCCAGCAAATCCTTGACATCTTTTTTTTTGTCTTGAAGTTGCTTCTTTTTAAAATTAATTTTATTGAGAAACAAATAGCAATGAGACAATTTCAAAAGTGACTAATAGGACAGTTTCAATAATTAATACATTGCATGTTGTTGTCATCGTAGTAGTTATTCTTAGTACAAGATGCAGACACGACATCCTGTCCAAACACTATTAGTATGAATCTTTCTTCTCATTGAATTAAGAGAAAGTAGCTGTATATCTATCTTAACTGTTTTGTATGTACAGATACAAAATGGTCCTTCATTTGTATCACCTTTTTTTGTTTAGTTTTGTCAGATTTCAGTATTCCATTGTCATTTAAATAGTGTACGTGCATGAATTCAGCAAAATAATCCAATATACCCCAGTAGTTCATAATAGTAGTGGATTATCCATAGGATTGGAATGTTAGAAGTTATAGACGAGCCATTTACAGCTCAGCATAGTAATATGGCTTTACTTTTCATACCTCCTTATTATACTTTTCTGCTGAATGGTTAAGAAAGAGATAAAACAAAACTTATATAACAAGAAATGTAACTTGTATCTGACAAGGTCAATCAAATCCCCTCAGGATTTATCCTGAGATCCCGTACCTCAGATTGTATATCCTTTGTCAGTGTCAGCCATGTGGATGAGTCACGGCCATTGCTTTACCAATTTGCTCTGTAAAGCCTGAGAGAATGTTTTCTCTCCATGTGCCTCTCCTTAGGCACACTCTACATCATCAATCACTTTCCTCTGTGGCCCCATAATCTTGACCTCTTGATTGTATAGTGATGAGAAGCAGTTAGGAGCACCCCAGTGATCTCTCATTTTCACACTAAAAGCTGTGAGATGGTAAATACTTTTTAAGTTATTGACTTTTGGGGTAATTGTCACACAGCAACAGGTAGCAAAAGAGAGGAATTTTAGAGATAGGTCCGAAATGTCACATTTCCTTTAGCCTATCTCCCAGTAATGAAAGCTCAGCCACACAGATTTAGCCAAACTACAAAAGATGAAAGATCAAGATCTTTTTTGTCTCTAAGGAAATAAAGATAGATAAGCACACAGCCATCCTCACTTGTTAGAATCTTTGTCATCAGAATGGATATAAAACCCTGACAAGAGTAGGTGCAATGGGGAGCTGATTCTAAATAATTTAAGACTTTAAAAGGACACAGAGTTGAAACAGAAACATTGGCTAACATAGATTTTTAGCTAAACCACTATTGTTAGAAGTCTTTATTTTTCAAAAATTCCCTTCCTGGGAGTATGGGCCATATTTTTAGAAACCATGTTAACACAGTGGTACACTTGTAGTCAGAACAAAATGGGTTCCATCTTGGTTTTCCACATCAATTATTAATTTAATTAAGCACTCAATAAATGTTAAAACTGATGTATTACCTTCATATGATAATTATATTGATAAAGATAGCAGGTAAATGATAAAGACACAAAGGAATCAGAGAAAATGAGCTTTCCTTAAGAAACGTTAACTCATCTTATTAACTGTAGAAACCTTATCCCATATGTTCAACAAATTATTTTTAGGAGCTACTACAGACTAGACGTGGACATCACCAGGTGCCATGATATTGCAGGTCCTTCAGGTGAGGTAATTATAGACAATGCTAAAGAGAAAACTATGAACATGTGGGTCAGTATAAGAAATGATGATAGGGAAATAAAAGATCTTTGAAGGACCATGAGATGATACTAATGGGCTCATGTAGTTCAGCAAGTTTAGAAAAAAAGATTGTCTAATAGCAAAAACAGACTGAAGTAGAGGAATAATATATTAGACCAAGTCTATGTCAGGCATGGACAGTGCTATTACTGTCAGAAAAATAAATCAGGGAGGGTGGACTGATGATAGCTTTCCAAAGAATAAAATAGAAGAACTTAGACTACACAACAACAACAACAACAGCAAAAATATCTTGGATAGCTTGTTTAAGGAAATCAAGCTGATTTACTACAGAACTTCAAAATAGGAAGAGACCGATAGATAAGGACAGTTGAAAGTTTCATGAGCAGGAGAAAAAAATGATGGATGGGAACACTTGGTAGAAAAACCAGAAGGGTAAGGTGGTTGTGGTCAAAGTATGGGCTCTGCAAATCACCTATGTCAAGATGATGACAAAAATCCCACAGCATAGCAGAGCACATGGCTCAAAAGAATGGAGAAAAAAATGAGAATGTGAAGAAATTGAGGCCAAACAAAGAATTTCAGCCCCCTTTCCTCATGAAAGCACTTGAGGTGCAGATGCATATTGGGAATCAGGGATAAGCAGATTAACAAAGGACTTTGCAAAAGACAAGGTAGAAACTAATGGATTCAATTGCTTAACTATAAGAAGAATATGATGGCTTTGGGGTATTTTGTTGTTTATAAAAGAGCAGGAGAATAATAATCGTAAAATCACTCTTAAGCCTAGAGTATAAATGATATTCTGACTTTGAGATATGTAGGATGAGGAAGCTTGAACAGCCCTCTTCAAAACTAAGTCATGTCTTTAGTCTTGAGATACAAAAAAAAAAAATTCAGAGTGACCCCAATTCCTAAACTAGCTGCCAGTAGAAGAAAAATGTTCTCTCTACCAAGAAAGCTTTAAAAAAAATTTAAGAAGTCTTTACATAATCAGCTTCCCATTATACAACATAATATGTGAGATCATCAACTCATAGACAAAAGATTATCATGCCCACAGCTCTGGAGATGTCAACCTGGGACTGTTGGGCCTCACTGCATTGTGGGACAAACCATGTACTCTGTTCCAAGGACCTGAAATGAGAAAGAGCAAGAGACCAGAGTCGTACACAGTCCACTTGACTGCCCACCCCCAGCATACCAAACCCCCCACTACATCCCAACTCTCCCTTTTTTTAGTTTTTACTCATTTTAATGAGAAAAAAGATAAAATAACAATGAAACATTTCAAAACAGGTTAGGAGGGCAGTTATAATAATTAATAAATTGCATATTGTTGTCTTCATAGTAGTTATTCAGAGGACAGGATGCAGGCATATTTTGTCTAAACAATATTAGTACAAACTTTCTTTTCAATAAACTAAGAGAAAGTAGCTGTATACCTATCATAATTATCTCATGTATACATATATATTTTTTTCTTTTTTTCACAACAAAATGGTCCTTTATTTATACTTGTGCAAAGGTAATAACACATGACACAAGGTTGCCCAGTTAGTTCCCAACTCTTAAGCTTTCTACCAAAAAGCTTGAGCTGAGGGCTATACCTTTATTGCCTAGTCCTTTAGGGGACATGTAAGATCCAAACTCCAGCAGAGGAGCATAGGGTAAAGACATTAAGCCATGCAGTATATAAATGTTAAAATCCATATATATATATATATATATATATATATATAT
>NDGN011439360.1:0-18364 GCA_002564285.1 Tympanoctomys barrerae
ATATATATTGAGATTGGGGTTTCTTTTTTTTTTTCCAGTGCTGGAGATTGAACTCAGGACCCTGTGCTTGCCAAGCAAGTAAGAGTTAAATTTACAGTTTAAAAATGTATTATATTATTATTATTATTATTATTATTATTATTATTATTCCTACCAGTGTTTGCAGTACTGGGGATTGAACCCAGGGACTTTTCAGTGAACTACATCTCCAGCCCATTCTTTTCTTTTCTTTTCTTTTTTTTTTTTGTGGAACCTGGGATTGAATTCAGGCCCTTGCACTTGACAGGCAAACACTTATTCTATGGAGCTATTTCTCCAGCCCTATTATTTTTTTTTTAATTAAAAGGAATTATTAGGGGCTGGCAAGATAGCTCAGTGGTCGAAAGCACCTGCTTAGACAAGCTTAGGCAGGCACAGGGGACTGCAGTTTGATCCCTGGCACCACATGCTGTGCCAGCCCCATCCTAAGTATGGGCTGAGTGTGCAAAAAAAAAAAAAAAAAGAATTATTAGTGCATCATTGCAATACATCATGATTACATTCCTCGGGGCGAGTTAGTACATGTATATAACATATCCTTCATGGGGACTTGGCATATATATATATTATCCTTTCCAATAATTTTCAGGGTCTTACAAAGTCATTAAGTTGACCAGGCTGAGCTCTAAAATGCAGTCACCCTGCTTCACCTTCACCCTCGCTAGAAGGACGGGCACGAGCCACTAAGCCCATTTAAGAGTTAAAATTTTATTCAGCTATCGTATCACTAATATAGGGTAGTTACTCATAAAAACATGAATGTAGTATAAATTTTGAAAAGTCTTACATATAAAAAGTGAAAGTTTCTTGGAAATGACTATTTTAATGATATGGATATTGCCCTTTTCCTGATTAACATTAATTCACATTTCTTATTTCAAAATAAGACAAGGTCTAGTATCTTTTCCAGTCTAGTTTTTCATTTTTATAGATGTAATCACTGAGGGCTTACCTAAAATTAAAAGAGAGTAGAGTTTTGCTACACCACCGGCACTCAGATTTTGAAACTCATTATGAACTATCAGCCCTCACACTGGTGGTATAAATTCATTTGGTCGCTGGTAGGAATTGCACCCTGTTAAAATGGTGTGGGAAGGGCCAGCCAGATAGCTCAGGGGATCGAAGTGCCTGCTTAGGCAGAGTCAGAGCTCTGTCAGGAGTTCGATCCCTGGCCTGCTGTGCTGGCCCCACCCCCAGATCACCCTGAGATGGGAGAATGAGACTGGGCATGCTGGTATGTGCCTGCAATCCCAGCACTTGGGAGGCTGAAACACAGGAAGGATCTGTACAAGTCTGATTTGTGTAGTGAGACCGTGTAGACTCTGTACTAAACACATTAAAAAAAAATGATGTGACACTTGTGCCATCTTCCATAAAACAGAGGATAGCAGTTGTTAAAGGACTAGCTTGACTCTAGGGTGCTTCTGTCCATCAGTCTCAGGTAGGAAATATGTGAAAGGTGAGGGTCCAAACTGTTTTCCCTGGAACATCCCACCCTTGGGAAGGCTGGATGAAGTCCCAGAACCCTGCTGCACTGCCCTCTCTTTCTTGTGAGCCTTTCGTTTTAAGAAGCTTTGATGTTTCATTCCTCCTGTAAAAGAAACAATAGCACCAAAAACTTTCAAGAGGAAAAAAATAAATTGCAGGGGGAAAAAAAGCTCTATGGTTAAGAACCCATTAAGTATAAGGTTCCAATTGGATTCATAATGGAAAATTGAGGTTTTAATCTACTAGAGAAATCACAAGAAAAATAGAAAGGTAAGTTGCTTTTCTGTGCTAAAAGAGAAGACTAACTCCTTATTAGTAGATCATAAAATTATAACTAATTATCCTTGAGTTATAGTATATTTTGATGATCCTGAATTAAAAAGGGGTTGGTAGATAGATGTTGGCTTTAGACAGTAGCTTTCAATCTTTTTCAAAACAATTCACAGTAAAAAAAATAAATCACATCTCTGGCCCTGAAATAGAGAATCCATTTTAAAAAGATAATATCCTTCCACATGGGATCTTCTCGGATATTTGTCTTCTCTCTCTTATCTTCTGTTTCTTAACTATTAAGAACATTGCTGGTCAAGAATCATCACATTTGTTTTACCACTCACTAGTGAGTAATAATCTGCAGTCTAAAACAAACTGCTGTGAAGTCCTCTGAGAATCAAGCTTATATCTTTCTATTAAATTTTTGTTTTAAAAAACTTGTGAAGAAAACATCCAGATATTTGACCCTTATCTCCTTAGGAGATGCCAAGCGGCTCACACTCTAAGAGCACAACTGGGATCTTTTTGGTAGCAGGCATCTCCAGTTGTAGGCCTAATGTCGAGGATGAATCATCTTTGGAATGCTACAGAAGGAAAATAAGTGGGAAAAAATTAGCTTAATTAGAATCATGGTCCTCTTAATCCAGCCTTTTAATGGATGTCAACCTTCTGTTCTGAGATGATAGAAGATATGGGCGCAATGGGAGTGGAGGAGGCAGAAAAGTTGGAAAGGAGCAAGATTTAAGAGAATGGATGATCTAAGTGGAAAGATAGTTACTGGATCTTCTTCATACAACTGATCTTCCCAATAGAATGCTAGATTAGCTATGTCCGGCACATCTTGCATCTGATAGCTATCCTTGTTTGCCCTCTCTCTCTAAGAAGACAAATATGTGGAATTAAACAAGACATCAACTTCCTAAGAATGTGCTATTGGAATTGGCTGCAGTCTAGGAGCATAATGAGAGAACAAACACACCATTAGGGCACAAGCCAAGCAACACAGTAAATAAACACAATAGAAGAGGTCTGGGGAAAGATGCTAAAGACAGGGTGTGTTTTTTAAAAGAAAAAAAAATTAGATTTCTCATCTTACTATTTATGTAAGGACATATTTTCAAAAGATTTTTTTATAACAAGTAAAAAATATTGAAAAGCAGAATTAAGATTTCTGAGACACACAATGTTACCACTTTTCAAATCCAACTACAAAACAAAATTAAGCAAGATTTATGGCCTTGCAATGTTCAGGATTGACATAATGTTTCAGGATTGAAGACGAGTGTCTAGAACTCTGAACCCTTGTAATCCCTGGAACTATGAATAGAAAACTTGGTAATAGAATTAAAAATAAAAAATAACAAAAAACCTTTAATCTAAAATTCACTGAAGAGCCAGTAATAGAGGCCCAAAGGGGGGATACAAATGGAATCAACTAAAAGAGCTTTTAGAACCCCAGAAATCAAAGCTTGATGCAGAGCAGTGAAATCAGTTTCTGGAACAAGGTCTGGCATCAGCATTGTTTTAAACTAATGTACAGCCAAAGTGGAGTACCACAGCTCGAGAGCCCTCCTATTCCAGGTAGCCCATGGGCCAACAGCCATTGTATCATCTGGGAACTTGTTTAAAACACATAAACTTGGGCTGGGGAGATGGCTCAGTAGAATAAGCGCTTCCCTGGCAAGTGCAAGGGCCTGAGTTCAATCCCCGGTTCTGCCAAAAATAAATAAATAAAGAAATACATAAATAAAATACATAAGCTCAAGTCCTTCCCCAGACCTACTACATCAGAGCCTACAATTTAATAAAGGCCTCTGTTGAGTCCTGTATGATTACATTTTGAGAATCACTGATGGAAAATGCACAGTCTTGACTATTAGAATTCATTGCTTTCTTAATATTTATATTTTGCTTGGTGATGAAGTGCACCACATGCTTTGATTGACTCAAGAGGCTGCTTTCTGTCTCACTACTTCTCACTTCGCTAGTTGCTCTAAGTTGATGCCTTAATACCTAAAACCTGAAGTGCTAGTTCCTCCCTTTGTCCTATTCATCAATATCCTTGAACTTTTACTAGAGAGATCTGAATGCTCGTAGAATGCTACCTATGATTCAGTCTCTTTTAATGTTAGCTAGATTCTGGGAAAATCCTGGTTTGCTGGCCAGAAATCTTATTTATTTCCTCTTTAGCTTGGCCACCCAGTGAACCCTTAGACTAAGACCTTGTTCTTATGTCTCTCTTGCATTGTTTTCTTCTTTGGCTTTTACTGGCAAAATAAATTAAAATCATGATCAGAGTTTAACAGGGTGGCAGTGGGGACATTTGGCCTTCCTTGCATAGCCAACAAGGCGTGAGTTCTGGATTCATACATAGAAGTGGGTTCCAGTGCTACCTAGTTGATTCTGCTGTCACTAGCTTTTCTATCTCTCTGAGTTTCCTATGCTGTTTAAAATTTTCTTTCTCCAGCAGGCTATTTGAATGTACTTAGAGCCACTAAAAACAAATAACAAAACAAAACAACCCCCCCCAAACAAAAAACAAAACAAAACAAAACAAAAAACCTTCTAGGGCAGAATCCCTACATACCTCTTCAAGATATCTCTACAACAGAAATCTTTCAGGTTTGACCCCAGACTTTGCGAGGTTTCTACTCTGGTCTTCCCATCTTTTTTGGTTATATTTAAGTGCATGTGGGCCATAAAAGTTCATGTCTCATGCCTAGCAGAGCTCCAACATTATTCATAAGGTAGAGATTCAATGTAGAGTCGTGGGTCTGTGGGTCACAGTGAGATCCAATCTACCTGGGGAGAAATGGCAGTAGGAATGAGGAAAAGATAGACAAGAAGACAAGATCTGGGTTAGGTGGTGACTCGTCTGCCTGGATGGCGAGATGATCCCCTGAAAAGCAATATGGATGTTTATACCTTTGCAAAGTTAGTACCATGTGGCACAAGGCTGCCTAGTGACTAATAGCCCACCATGTCCAGGCAGGATGTTTTTCTCAAGACTGAGATAGCTTCACTTCAAGGGTAATAAGGCCTCATCCTGCCCTCCCACATAGAATCAGTTTCAGCTTTAGCAGCTCTCAAAACAGAGTCTTCTCAGGTTTGTAAGACTGATAAAGAAACCCCAGAATTTTCTCTGGTAAAGGACAAAGAAATGATCAATAAAGGAAGGGATACAAAAATAACTTTTATCAAACCAGAAAAGTCTTTTGCATCATTTTCCTGGTTAACTCAAACTGTTTCCTGGACATTCTGTCCTTGTTTGAATTAGGAGTAAATGTGTTCCTGGAATAAATGTGTCTCCGGCACCAGAAGTTGAATTCCTAAAGGGTTTGTCTCCAGTGAACCTGTGTAGTTATATACTGAATTTTGGGGTACGTAATTGTGTACTGCTGAAAAACAATCAGCCTCTGAATGGGGGAAGGATATGAGATTCCTCCATAAAAAATGAAGTTTCCAATATCATTCAAGTCATAGGACCAAGATATGCAGTTATTTTAAAATCAGAAGGTTAGAACTGAACAGCTGTAACTCATTTGAACAGTTGTGCAAAATAGAAAGTTGGCAGACAGATACTCTTTTCAGACATTAAACACAAAATTCTTGGGGCAAAATCTTGTGATTAAGAAATCAAATGTTTTCTTTTTCCCCTTCCAACCTGTTCTCAGAGTGTGGAAAGTTATGTGATTTTTCTTCTCTGACTCTCTAGTTGTGATTATTGGGAACTCTTCAGCCAGAATAGATCTAGCCATTGGAGTTAATTTAGTTCAATTCATCCAGTCTAGTCAAAATTATTTCAACCCCATCCTATCCCATCCCACCCATCTAATGAAACCTATTCCAATGTAAGCTTATTGACTCTTCTCTGGGAAACCTAGATGAACACAAGGATGTTAAGTGCCTTCAGGGCTGATAGACTAGGCTATCTGTAGCTCCCTCATAAAATATCTTGACTCTGGTGGAGTATCCTGCATCTTTGCTTCTACTGAGGACCTACATATCTGGTTTCTAGATACAATTCTGCGTCCTGAAGTCTGCTTTCTCTGTAAGCCCCAGATTCTATGCATTATGGCATTTTCCAGGTCATTTGGGCATGAACTGATGCTTTTGTGCTTGACTATCCCCTACGCATCTGCATACTCTTTTCCCTGACCCCTGTCTCTACCTCTGTCCTTTATTTCAGTCTTTTGGGCTTCATTTTATCCTCCCATAGATTGGCCTAGCAGAGACTACTGCCTCTGAAAAGATTTCCTTTAAAGTACACATGTGGAGATATGCATAAGCATCTGGCATGAGCCTTTTGTTCAATTTCAGCTCCTGGTAAAGTGTGGGGAGACAGCTACTCTGAGCAAAAGGGAAAAAAATAAGATTGAGAACAAACATCAGAGAAATGCCTTCATGTCTAGAAAATGTTAAAATCCTGCTTTGGCTACATTGGAATAGTTGTGTGTCTGGATTCCAGCCTTTTTTCTCCTTGTCTACCTGAATCAGACTCCAAAACACCTGGCAGCAGGAAGTAAGGAGCTCCAGTGAAAACCCTGCTGGCTCCCAGGTCTGAGGAACAAAGGAAAGAAGTCAACATTTCTGTTCACCGTGAAAAGAGCCAGGGCAGTCTAACTTGTTGCTAAGGTATTGAAATACAGTCAGCATTCGAGATCTGTGAGCTCTACATCCAGGTATTCCACCAACTGCACATCAAAAATGCTTTTGAAAAATTACATCAGCACTGAACATGCGTACACTTTCTCCTTGTCATTATTCCTTAAACAATACAGCATAACAACTGTTTACATAATTTTTATGTCACAATTATTATAAACAACTCAGAGATCATTTAACATATAACAGTAAAGGTGATGATTATATGAAAGTCCTATGTCATTTTGAATAAGCAATTTAAGAATCTCAGCTTTTGGTATCCACATAAGGAACCTGGATTCATCCTCTGCTTACAAGGCATAACTGCGCTACTCTATGAATTGGAAAAAGCCACTTCCCTGTCCCTCCTTGTTGTTATCAAGGTCCAACAATCTCCATGAGTCCTTCTTATACCTCCACCAACCAGAAGTTAGTTATTTTTATTAGTGAGTTCTACGCTCAATACAATGGTAAGTATACTGAAAATCACTCTGTGGCGATCAATATTGACCTTGATTCTAACATAATGCTTAGTCTATGAAGAACCAAATGGAAAGAAAACCTTTTAAGAGCACTTTAAGAAATACCATAACTGTAATTTGTCTCCTGTGTAAAGTTTTCTTTTCTTGGAGTATATATGAAGTATCTCTCAGTCTCTTTGACAAGAAACACACAAAGCATACAAAACTCAGTTTGCTCTGACACTTGGCCATTGCTGAGCCAATCTCTCTCTGAGACATGTGGGTACATGTACACAGAGGTCAATACATGATAATTTATCCATTCTAAAACCATATGGTGGGTGATAGCAGTTCAAGTATCTCTAAGTTCTGAAAACCCTCCATACAATCATTGTTGTCTGTTCACTTGCTACAAAAGTAATAACAAGAAAGATGACAAGTACTATTCGGGTGACAGTGAATAGTACTTCAACAAAGGCAAGGGGATGCACTTGGCAAAGAATAGAAGGGATGGGCTGTTGAGCACTCCAAGACAGTGGTATCTGTCTCTTGTATCACTATCACTACCATCACCTTCACCTGAATAGTACTTTGTCACCTTTCTTGGTATTACTTCTGTAGCAAGTGAGCAGACAACAATGATCGTAAGGAGGGTTTTCAGAACTTAGAGACACTTGAATGCATGGAGGAGCTGTGGTCGTACCACTAGAGCTTCGTAGTGTACATGAGATCCTGGGTTCCTTCAGTCCCAGGAACCTCACAAAAGAAGCAAATATGAGCAGGAGGAAATAGAGAATGGGGAAGAGAAGAAGAGAACAGAGAGGAGAGGGGAAGGGAATCATAGAGAGATTAGTTTGTTAAAAGGCAATAATATTTATCTTGTTTAACAGTAAAATTGACCTATCATCTTTGGCAGCAACATAGGTAGGTGGCATTTCCTTATGAAGAGATAAAAGCCTCATTTCTAGTGTATTGGGATAATTATTATCAATTTTAAATTACAATAATTAGTTGGAATTGAAGCTCTTTGAGAAAAACATTTTAGATATGCAGAAATGTTATGGAGTAAGAGCTCCTAGCAACGGCATTCTCATTGAAAGACACTTACAACCCACAGAACACAGCTGGCTACTCTTCATGCTCACTTAATGAATATGAATTCAATGCAATTCTTGCGCCAGGAAAACAAAGCCAATGTCTTTTGATAGTTCATTTTCTATAAGTGATATCTTTGGCCATAAGGCGCCAAAAGAGATATGTTTGGTTGGTTGGTTAATATTATGCCATGAACATTAGAAACCATATGAAATATTTATTTCCACATTTGGTGCGGCAATATTTGTTTAACTTTATTGTGTAATTGGTTTATTTTAAAAATAAGAGAAAATAAATTAAGTCTTAGGAGAGCGCATCAAAGTTGACATGACAACCAATTCTCAGTTCATTTTAGACGAGAATTTAACAAATGAAGATGCATACTTAGGCAAATTGGCACAGGCACATCATAAAATTTCTATATTATATAAATTAGCAAGTCATTTGGAGCTTTTATGGCTGTTGGTGATAAAATATATTAAATCACCTTTCCAAGAAATAGATTTTTATTCTCCTAAATTGTGTATACATAGACCCTCATCATTTTGTATTAATATTCTACCTGTCTTAGCAGATGTTCACTTTTTCGTAAACAAATATTCATATTATCTACTAAAATAATGCAATTTTTGTAACCACAGGGAAAATTGGAATTGTTGCCAGAATTAAATTTTGATTTTAGAAATAGAAATGATATTGCTATCTCTCCCTGACTATGTACCCCATTTATACTTCAACTCCACCCTGTAGTACAATTGTTAAATTTAACACATAAAAATATAAGCTGTCCAGCTAAATTTAAATTTCAGATATACAACAAAATTTTTAGTATGTGCCCAAGGTGATACTACACATGCTAATTTATTTTTGTTTATCTGAAATTAAAATTTAACCTGTGTGTGTGTGTGTGTGTGTGTGTGTGTGTGTGCACGCACTGGGGATTTAACCCAGAACTGTTGTCCTGAGCTACATACCCATGTCCTTTTTATTTTGGTGGGTCTTACTAAATTGCCAAGGAACCCAAGATGGGGTTGAAGTTGTGATAGTCTTGCTTCACCCTCTCAAAGTGCTGAGTTTACAGGTGTGTGCTGCCAGACTCAGAAGCATCCTCCAGTTTTGTTTGTTAAGTCTGAAACCCCGCCCAAACTCCAAAATTGACTCTTGCCTTCAAAATGGTGTGACTCATATTCACATGTGATGTCTTTCTGCTAAAATAGTCACAAAGGATTCCAAAGCTCTGCTTCCTAAGCACAAGCTTGTGTGCAGCCCTTGGGGCCTATCTCAGCTTGCTTCTCTACCTTTCCAAACAAACACAAGCCTTTCTCCACACCAGCCATGAAGGGGAGGCAAATCTTTCCTGGCAGGTCCTTGAGGTTACATAGCACACACATACATCTTTGAGGATACCTCCTTTTCTGCTTCTCTCCAAGGCCTTGCTCAGTGAGGAATACCTTCTCATCTTGTTTTCTCTCTTTCCATTTCCTTCACTAAATCCTCCCTCCATTGCGCCATACCATTCTGTTTATGGTATCATCAGGAATTTACTATTTGGGTCCTCACACATCCCAGCACCACCAGCCAATCTGGAAAAAGGTGGAGGTTGAAAGATGAAATTTCGTGCATGCAAGTTTATTCTGTCCCACTCCTTTTTTATTATTAATTTTATCGAGAAAAAAATAGCAGTGAGACAGTTTCAAAACTGATTAATAGGACAGTTTCAATAATTAATATATTGTATATTGTTGTCTTCATAGTAGTTATTCATAGTAAAAGATGCAGACATGATATCCTGTCCATACTTCACTCCTAATGCACACACTTTAAAGGCTATTGCAAATGAAATGCTTATAATTGTTTGATCAACTGGGGAGTTGGATTAAATTTTACCTTCTAAAATTTTTCTGCTGAAGTGGGATGGACTGAATTCCTCAATAGGTGCCCTTTTTGGTATTACTTGCAATTGTATTTTCCTCTGTGCCTTAATGGTGACCTGTAATGCAAACTATAAAGCAAGAAAGCTCTTTTCCTTCCTTCTAGGTTTTGGGATCATAGGGGAGGCCTGAAATTATTTTTTGCAGTCCTCCCTCTGGGTACATGGAATCCTTACAATAATTTCTTTGTATTTCCCTCCTCACACTTTTATTACAGCTACCATTGTCCAGCAGCATTTCTCCCATCAGTAATCATAATAGTTTGTAATTATATGATGGAATTAAACAGAGCCAACACAATTCTGTCATTTAGCCTAGTGAATTCATGAATTTGGGCATGGTGACAATGTGTTCAGAAGCCATTCCTGGTGATTGTGACCTGTGTGGTCTGTGGATAGCTCAGCCTGCTTTTAAATTTTATGATCAAGTAGCCGGTCTGTATAGCAAAGCAAATGGAGAAGGGTCTTAATAGATGGATTTCACTGTTAAAATCTCTCCCTAAAATTTATTTTAAAAGAAAATCTTATATAACCTATGTCTGGTGGCAAGCTGATCAATAGCTGTTTATTTTTTCACTCACGTGGCACAAACAATGATGATTTCTGAGTGTGGAGGAAAAAAATGTTTGCTCAATTTGTGTTCCTACTGTTCTGATACCCATCTCCCGGTAGTAGCCAAGAGAAGGCAGACTAGAAAGCACTTTTTAGAATGGGTAGCAAAGTCAACAGCGATAATGATAATTGGATATTAGCACTAGCATGTCCAGTATTTCAAATGATCAGGCTGATGTGTTTTAAAACATTGATACAGAGACAAATTTGAAAACATGACTTGAAATAATATTGCATGGCTAAAGGTTAGGCTATATATCTGGAGAGTAGGAAGATTAGTGGCTACAATTGAAAACAGAGAGCGAGCTGTCCTACTTCTTTATATCCAATTTCTCATTTTGTAAATGATGTAGCTCTAACTCTGTAAATGAATTAGGTATCATCTACACAGTAGGAAAAAATCCAGTTGAAAAATTGTTAACTGAGCCAAATGATATTTAAAAACAGTGCAATGCCAAAAAATTAATGGATTCATTTTATTTCATGGGCCTGCTTCACATTCTTAGTCAACTGCTTCCCTGTTGATTTATCACATTTTGGCTCTTCCCATGGTTAAAATTACCTTTCTGTCTGGAATATGCATTTGCGTCATGCAAAGATATCATTTGACTGCTGATGTTACCCTTCTGAAGTATTTCAGAAGATTAATCTGGTAGAATACTGAGCCATATGTGGGCTATGTCAGTGAGGCTCATGTGCATGTGAGAAAAGATTCAGCCAAAAAATTTAAAAAGCTGGATCCCAAAGAAAATGTGCCACTGATTTTAACTATGTAGAAATACTCTCTGAGTATTAGCAAAGAACAAAAATGAGTTTGCAAGATAGCAGTCCTATGTGTATTAAGAGGGCGTGTGTGTGCATATTAAGTTTGGTTTAGAGTAATTGAAAAATGAAAAAGATGCTGGAAGAAAATGTGTCAAGACAATACTTGTTTTAAGATAAAGTTTTGTACTCTTAAAAACATGCCTATCTAGCCAAAACAATTTATTACCCAGGGTGGATTAGGGATTTAGTAGTTTTATTCTTAAGAAAAAAAAAGCAACAGCACAAGATTAATATTTTAAAAGTTTACTTAGAAACAAAACACTACCGGCCTCCAAGACATCGTGTGCCAATTTTCCTCTCTGAGCCATTTTTATAGACAACTTATTACCTCCCTAAATTGTAGGTTTAGGTGAAAATCTAAGGGGTTGTATAATAAAGAAGCTGACAAATCTTTGACTATAACAGTACTAGTTATTGCTACTGTAATTTATGCATAGATACTGATTCTAATTAAGTAATAGCAGAGGTTGCCTTTGAATTTATGAGGCTATAATCAGCTCCCTTGTGCTCAATAAATGCCACAGCTACAGTCTGTGGTGTTAATTTCACACTACAGTGGGAACTAGTGGTTGTTGCCAAATATACTCATAAGTCACAGGCAATTTGGATTATTACTGTAGTGTGTGCTGCATCAAGAAATGAACTAGTTCATAATCACTTTTAGAAGTCATTATTGAGTATTTGTGTGTACAATATCTCTTCTGACATTGATGGAGCATAGTGCAGTAGCTTATTTTTTCCTTAAAAATAATTTCTAGATAAAATGAATGTCAAATCCTCAGAAAAAAATAATATAAGAAAGGCCATCCATCCTCAGCTCTCTTGCTATGTTTGTATATGAGATTGTAAGCTTTGCGGTTTTGTTTTTTTCCCTATAAACTACCTCCTGTGTGTTGTTCCCCCAAGAGCAGTGCCTGATATGGGGCCATTTCTATATGGAGATTTCATGATAACTGTGATGGGATTTTATGGCACAAACTTGCCAGCAAAATATATTCTGTTCCTTTCTCATTTCCTGAAGCTGAGTGTTACCCTGAGCACTTTCATTTGAGGTTTAATGCTAGAATTACAGAGAGACAGAGAGACCGAGAGAGAGCGAGACAGAGCAAGACAGAGAGAAACAGAGAGACAGAGAGAGACAGAGACAGAGACAGAGAGACAGAGAGAGACAGAGAGACAGAGAGACAGAAAGCCAGAGAGACAGAGATAAACAGAGAAACAGAAAGAAACAGAGAGAGAAACAGAGACAGAGAGACAGAAGGAGAAAGAGACAGAGAGACAGAGACAGAGAGAGAAACAGAGAGAGAGACAGAGACAGAGACAGAAAGAGACAGAGAGACAGAGAGAGAAAGAGAGACAGAGAGACAGAGAGAAAGAGAGAAACAGAGAAAGAGACAGAGAGAGACAGAGAAACAGAGAAAGACAGAGAGACAAAGAGACACAGAGAGGCAGAGAGACAGGGAGAGACAGAGAGAAAGAGATAGAGAGACAGAGAGAGACAGAGAGAAAGAGAGAGAAAGAGAGAGACAGAGAGACAGAGAAAGACAGAGAGACAGAGAAAGACAGAGAGACAAAGAGGCAGAGAGAGACAGAGAGAGACAGAGAGAAACAGAGAGGCAGAGAGAGACAGTGAGACAGAGACAGAGAGACAGAGAGAAACAGAGAGAGAGACAGAAACAGAGAGAGAGACAGAGAGAGACAGGGAGACAGAGACAGAGACAGAGAAAGACAGAGAGACAGAGAGAGAGAAAGACAGAGACAGAGACAGAGAGAGACAGAAAGGCAAAGACAGAGAGACAGAGAGAGACAGAGATTAGATAGAGAAAAGCAAGTTAAGAGAGAGAAATGGACAATCCAGTTATAATTGTCTTCACCTTACCTCCTGTCTTCCATTTCAGAGGAGTTACTAATGGTAGTTGGCTTTTAAGAAATTCCACCCAGGACTGCATAGTATTCCAGGTGTTATTCTTACTTCCACCACCTGGAATTGCTCTACCTTTTTCTCCAATAATCAATGTGTTCCATCTGTTGACTAAGGAGCCTTCTTTGTAAGTGAGAGCGCAGGCAGCATTAACTTCATGGACAACGTGTTCTGACTGATTTAAGGACTACAGATTTCTATCTTGAGTACATTTGCATCATTTTCTGAGGAAGCCACTAAGTTCCAATGCAATCAACAATGTAGTAGGAGAAGCATGTTTTCTTCCTAAGAGAAGGAAGATGGATGGCACCCTACATGTTTTAGAGCTACCAAAATCAAGATGCCACAAGAGAACGAAAGTAGTCAAATACTTTCACTGCTCCATTGTATTTTTCCAAACAGAAGGACACAAAACATTAGCTATTTCATGTATAGCTTTCCATGACCCACCAAGAGAGGATTTTTCAAACATTTGAATGGCCCCCTGGATTGAAAGCTCATTCTTTGGTTACCAGCTGAATATCAAAAGACTTCAGAGAGAAACACAACCAATGCCCTTTGGAGGGAGTTGATAAATATTACAGAAAAAAGTGTGTGTGTGTGTGTGTGTGTGTGTGTGTGTCTGTGTGTCTGTGTCTGTGTCTGTGTTAGTTCTGTTCTGATCCTTGTTATTAGCATCCCAGATGCAGAAATTATGTTCTTAGAGTGGCATAGAATCACAACTTTTCTTCACCTAATTTACAACACAAAAGTCTTGTATTATTGTATGCACACACAAAATGAGGGCAGCAGTTGCATAAGCAGAAAAGCTTTGAGTATAACAAATTCTCTGAACAGTACAAATGTGCACCCAGCTTTTCAGAAGTAAGATGGAGACTTTTATATGAATCTTAATCATGCCATAGCCAAGAGTCATGTGTTGACTATGGAAATACACTGCAAAATGTCCTTTCCAAAGAGAGCCTGTAGCGAGGCATTGCTAGCTGACCACATCTTCGCATTCTCCAGAGCATTCATGTCATGGCTGTGGTTTTTCCAGGCACCTCTCAGATCATGACTAAGGATAGGAGTTTGGAATGGACATTAAAGATTGGACATTCCTGTCCAATTTATGTATCTTCTAATGGATAGCCTCTGCTCAAGGATTCTGCCAACCTCTGCTCCCTCTTACAGACAGTCTGCTCCAAGATTCCTCACTACCTGAACCAGTACTTTGTAGTGCCACACTACAGTCAAAGGCTCTTCTTTCTGAAACCCTCTTTTTCTCTCTCCACAAGTGTCATAGTTATAACACCATCAGAAGGCTCTCTCTCTATATATATCCAAATACTTCCAAATGTCCTCTGTAAGATAACAATGTCTCCTGGATAAGAACCACTGCAATAGGGTCAGAAAGATTCCCTAGGGACAGCTAGCTCCTTGTTCCTTTGAGTTCCTGAAGTATTCAGTTCCTGGAGTATTCAGTTTCATTAAAAGTGTTTCACTGTTAATTGTTCATCAATCGGGTTTTCCTATTAGATTGTAAATTCTGTTTTTTATTTTCACTGTATTTCTCCAACCTCTGTTTAGTCCTGTGTAAACAATATTTATTCAAATGTTGAATCATGAAAGAGAGAGGGAAGGCAGGAACAAAGGAAGAAGTGAAGGAGGGCAAAAGCAGGTAGTTAGACAGCAAGAGCAGGCAGGAGAGTGTAAATCCATGAACCATATCTCCTGTGGTGACCAGAGACACTGGGTGTATGTTTACATGTTAGAGTTTGAATATTCCCAGGTTCTTGATTTTGGCTCTGGTCTTAATACATGACTCTTACTTTCTAAAGTATTAGTTTGTGAAGAAATGTTCATTTATTATACTCCAATTGTTGAAATCCTCTTTAGTTTTAGATCTTCTCTCTGGCCACTTAGAGGCTGTTTCCAGGCAACAGCTGGCAGCCCACAGTCCCTCCTCAGTAATTGATAGCAGTTAGCCATTAGTAACATGATCTCAGACACCAAGGCTCTGCTGCAGAGGGTAAGCACTTCTTGTTTTGGATTAACCAAACAATATTCTGAATAATGCACAGTCCAAAATGGAGAGGTAGATAGGAATGCAATCAATTGACCTGGGTGCCATCATAATCCACATGAGGTACACGGAGCTCAGACGCCTGCCTTTCTAGGATCCACTTTTCTGGAGGTGATCAGCAGTGCTGGTAGCTGGCGCTTTCCACAGGCAGTTGTGCTGTGTTCCGCAAACAGTGTGCTAGACCTGGGAGATTTGGGAAAGAATTTATTTGTTTACTAAACTTATTTCAAAATCAGACTAGCAGGAGAACAATGCTGGTGGGCAAAGCAAAAAATAAAAAAAAGACTACCATCTGTTTAGGTTCCTCTTGCTCTTAAAATCTACATGCCTTTGGGATTTGACAATGAACAGACATAGCCAGAGTGAAAGGATCCCTTTGTAGGCACAGGCCAGGTATCTGGCCAGCCTAGAAAGCATCCTATCCCATCCAAAAATCCTTCTCTTCCTGCTAGTTTCTAGATGAAGGTTTGTCAAGCTATAAGAAAAATTCGTTTCAACTTCTAGAGTTTTCAGTCTTCCATAGAACTTATATGCATAACAGCTAAAAATAACCCTGGCCATCTATCTTTGACATCATGAAACACTTTGCTATAGTCACCTAAATTGGAGTTTTATGGAAATCTAAATTTGTATGAGATGAATAAATGAATAAATTCAGTAGTACTCAAAGTTTAGTGAATAAAACATCCACTAAGGGAACTTATTAAAAATTTAGATTTGGAAAATTCCCAGAAATTTGCAAATTTTTAGGTAAGATATTAGTTCCATAAAGAAATATTCACTCATCAGAGTGGTTCAGCTGGTGAATTTTGATGACTGTATACAACCAAGTAACCCCAGCATACGAGGCAGGAACTCTACCCTACAAAGGTTTGCATGTCCCTTTGCAATGCATCTCTTTTGTCCTTCCTTGTCTCAAGCTGTAGGTAACTACCCATCTGCTCTTTGACCCTGTAATTTTGCCTTTTCTGGAATTTAATGTAAATATCATTAGTAACATTTGGCATTTCTTCCTCAGTATAATATCTTGAAAATTTCCAGGAGTGTTTACAATTTTCGTTAGAAATTGTAGATTTTACTGTGGCATACTCATATAGTTTCATGGTCTGGTTCAAAGTATCAGTCACAGATAAGGAAACTAAGATACAGCGTAAGTGTCTTGTCTGAAGTAAAATAGCACTGAGAAAATCTGTGATATTATGTCCCAGAGAGAATGCCTTGAATCATTTGATTTTATTCTACCTCTTCATGTTGAGATTTGGGTTCCAAAGGAAACACATTAGCAATCATATATATCTTAAAACATTCTCCTAACTTTGGATTCACTTGAGCAATAATATGTGATCCCTATGAAAGTATCTTTTCAGGGTTTTTTTTTTCATATTACAGGAAATTATTGCCAGGGATTTCTTTATATTCAGAAAAATGTGCAGCAGAGTGTGAGTATCAAGAATGACTTTATAACATGCTTGCTGACCTCACTGGACATTTCTTATTGTTATTCAAATGAGCAACAAGTACATGAAAAAATCGGTTAACATTATTAATATTCAGGGAAATGAACTCAAAACCACAATGAGATAATGTATCTCACAGGTTAGCATAGTTATCATCAAAAGGACAAAAACTAAATACTGAGGGTATGGAAAGAAGGGAACTTGAATCCACTGTGGGTGGGAATGCAAATGAGAACAGCTAGTATGGATAACAGTACACAAATTCCATTGATGGATTGATTTGTTTCTCATGTGCCTATTCCTATACCTTCCAGGTTGAAACGGGTGACACTGATGCTGAGGAACCAGCACAATGAATCTGCACCCCCAAGATTCCAAGCCTTTTCCGGACAACAAGTCCCATCAAGAATTTCATAAATTCTCTAGAGCCTTCCAAATGGAAGAGTTAGAGGGACACACGAGATTTTCAGCTCACAAGATAATCTGGAATGAAGCAAACTACTGCCAAAGAGCAGATTTTGAAGGTGCACTGCAGAACAGTTACTATTGGTCCATGAGGAACTTCATGAGATGCAAAGCTCAGGAAGATTATTATAGCTGGCTAAGTTAGACAGAAATGAACATACAGTTAGAGAGGGATCAGGACCTCAAGGACGTCAGCCGAAAGAATAAAGATATCAGGATTGTGGCTGGAGGTGCATCTCAAGGAGACCACACCTCCAGATAAAATGCAATGGCCAGACCAACATGCCTCTCTAAGGGATAAGCAGTTACTTGGAATTATACTCTATTAAGCATCACCTGGTCCAGAAAGTCCAGATAGGCATCAGTCATCCAGGTGGGTGGTCAGAGCACCCAGACTCATCCCTAACCCAGAATGCCTTGGTTCTTTCCATGTACCCTTGCCACATGACCTGCTTCCCTGATGGACCAATATTAGCTAAGCAGCTATACCTGTAATCCTATAGATCAACTATAGTTTCACATACATTGTACCCACATTGTGACTTAGCTGTGTAAATTAGCCTTGGCAAAGGGCCTCAGTGGCAACAAATTTCTATGTTCCCTTCTGTCTCTCATGAGCTATTCCTGTTCTCCAGTAAAGCTTTCCCACTCTTACCCTTTATTGTCCTTTGGAATTCACTCTGAGCTTTCAGGGAACATGAACTTGGTGTATCTGACAGCTAACTGGTCGGAAGTTGTATTCTCCTATGTGTCATTTTGGAGGTCACACTGAGAGCTGTGGAAGGAGGTAAAGGCCTGCTTTTATGTCATGGCACCCTTAAATGTTGTGACTGGATTCTAGATTGCAGTTCCTTAAAATTGGCATCTGTTGTCTGCTGTTTGCTTATGTTTCTTGTTTGTGGCTTGAGCTATGTTAAATGTTGAGAGCAGGGACGATTGTGATGTCTTCATATTTAGGTTTCACAGGACATTTTACTTTATTTTATTTTTTTAGGATTTTATTTTATTTTTTTCTTTTTTTCATACTTTTATTGATAAACAAATAGCAATTAGTTTCAAATCAAATCACTAGGACAGTTTCAATAATTA
>NDGN011439373.1:0-13351 GCA_002564285.1 Tympanoctomys barrerae
AACCTATTTTGAAACTATCTCATTGCTACTTCTTTCTCAATAAAATTATTAAAATATAAAAAAGGAAATAAAAGAAATGAGATAAAGGGCTTGGGAGATAGCTCAGTGATCTATGTGCCTGCTTGTCAAGCATAAGGACACAGGTTCAATCCCCGGTACCTCATGGCCTGCTGGCCCTGAAATCCTGTGTGAGGCCAACCCCTGAAACTGGGCATGGCAGCACACATGTGTAATCCCAGTGCTGGGGAGACAGAGAGAGGAGGATCACCACGAGTCTGAGCCACTTAGCAGCAACACCCTTTACTAAATAAATACATAAAAGATTAAAAAGTACAAATTTTTTGTTACTCATTAATGCTGAAAACAAGCAAAATGTTCTAAAATAGATTTAACATGTGTGCTTACAAAAAGATAAATTGTAAGGAGGGAGTACAAAATTCTAAGAGATGGCAGGGTGAAACACTGAAAAAATGGTAACAGGAGAGGATGATTCATAGTTAAGCGTGTTTCCATGGTAGCCATCTCTGCTTATTGAGTACCTTAATACACCAGATGATATAGATAAAGTGAATAGTATGCAATGCACTGTAGACTCCACACATTAAGCAGGACAGCGCTGCTGTGTTAGGATGGGACAGTGTATTTTCTGGACATCAAATATGAAATTTTCAGTGAATTAAACAACAAAGATTTATGGGCCTGAAAGTCTGTACCTCAATAAGGCACAGGATCCTGCCAGGCTCAATGTAGTGATTTAGAGTGGAGGAAGCGCTGTTATCCTGAAGCAATGCCAGCTGTAACCCTCTGTGGGCCCCTCAGAATAAGAGGTTGCCACAAGATGATTTCTGGATTTTCCCATGCTTTGGGCAAAATTCATTCACATAAAATTAGGAGGACATTAGCCAGAAGTAGTCTGATGGTTTTAATTAACTTCAGGTTGCTGAATTATACACCATTTTTTTATTTTTATTTTTATTTATTTATTTATTTGTATTTTAGGGAAGGGTCTACAAGGTGTTTGGGATCCCAACACTAGGTCAGACTCGAAGTGATCCGCCTGTTTACAGCCTCCCAATTGCTGGGATTACAGGTGCACGCCACCATGCCCAGACTCAATTGCCCTCTCAGTGTGCCCCGGGGTCGAGGCCAGCACAGCAGGCCTGGGGGATCAATCTCCACCATTTGTTTTTAAAATAGAGCAAAATAAGATATTCATAGCACAATAATATTACTTACATAGAACTTTGTATTTAAAATAACTATTTTTACATTGGCTTTAAGGAAGCTAAGTGTATCAGTTATATTATCTTAACCACATTTTTATCACTTGCAGGATGGAAGGCAATAATCACCTTACAGAACAGTTAAGATCTCAAATGAATTAATTTTTCTGGAATTTTTGAAGGTAATATGACATTCAAAAATATTTACCTTGGGCATCAGCACCACTATGAGGAGAGTTGCCTAAACTAGCCCTTTATGAACTGATCTTTTCACCAAAAATCACCAATCTTGATTGATTTAAATGTTCTGAGTAACCTAAGTCATACTGTATGAGATCTCACAGAATAAAGGGGGAAGAAGGTGTGATGTACTGCAATTCCAGGAAGAACTATTTTCTAACATGTATAATGGCTGACTGTTACAGAAAAGAGGAGATTTGTGTATTGGATTTATCAGTTGTCCACCATGAGTTGGTGGGCCTCAAGGCAGTCAGTAAGATATTAACATAGGATGTTACTGCAGCTCTCTATAAGAAATGAAATGCTTGGAAAAGACACATATATTTAGGAAATATTGAAAAGGCAATATTTCTCTGACCTATTAATTACTTTAATATTGGTTACCAATTTCAATAAGGAATCAAGCTTGACATTCACATTTGATGTTCGAGTAACTGTCAAAAAGATGACTACCACAAAAAGAGGCAATAGAGAAAAATGACAAGCTAGACAGGGTAATAAATTCTACTTTAGATATCCTGAGTGACTGGTGCCTAGAACAGAAGATATATAATTTATATTCCTAATGAGTGGTAGTTGAGACCATATGAGTTTGATAGTATTTAGTGTATGAGACACTCTAGAGCAATTTTCAGAAGAATTTTTTCAATGTATCTTAGTATGGGGACTACAGGGTCTCACTACACAGATTGGACTCCTAGTGATTCTCCTTTTTTCAGCCTCCCAAGTGCTGGGATTAAAGCTATGCGCCTCTACATCCAGTCTCCCTCTTGGGTATACCAGAGTTGGAGCTGGCACAACATGCCAGGGATCAAACCCTGGTCCATGTAGCTGTCTAAGCAGGTGCTTTAGTCCACTGAGCTATTTGCCCAGCCCTCACATTATCAGAGTTTTAAATCTGGCACAAAACAGTCCAAATTGTTAAAAGGTTCTTAGTAATCATGAAATAGAACACCCTAGAAAGACTTGTGAATTCTGTAGAGCATGGATGCCCAAAATTTTAGTTTTTCTAAGCTCTGCTGAGTGAAGAGGAATTATCTCGTGCCACATATGAAATACACTACAAGTGTAATACAGTTAATGGTATAACTAGCAAAGCTTCATTCTTATATTTTAACTTACTAAATTATGTTATGAAACATTTCATTCATGTGTTGAGTGATAAGAAATTTACCTACCTTCTCAATAAGAAAAAATGCCTGACTTCACAGTCAGCCATATAAAGGTAGGTTGAACTGTTATCAGTAATTACTTTGTTTTGTGTGCAAACTTGCACACACACACACACGCACGCACATGCACACGCACACACGCGCGCACATTGTCTAATGCCTGTTCATTTTTATTTACCTGACTGTGGCAGCTGCTGTAGATGGAGTTAGTACTGTACTGTGCCCTTCAGTAAAAACTCTCTTGTTATTGACTAAGAGCTTTACATTCCAGAGTCACTCAGTTAAGTGGAAAAGTACTAAACTATCACAAAAGCTCATGAACTGTGGGGCTCAATGATTAACACTCCACATATTGCACATGAGTCACAGGTTGGCCAGAGCTCCTTTCCAGGAAAAGAAAAGGCAGGACATTCACTTGCTAATTCTGTCTATTGTATGAAAATTTTGAATTGTAATTCTGGACTGTGGAAGTCTAAGAACAAGCTTTCAACAGGTTCATGCTTTCCTTTTGAGAGCTACAAGGAAGAAGTTCTCACTTTCCTCCAGCTTCAGGGGTTTTCTCGTCCACTTTGGCACCTCTCAAAGTGTATAAGCACTATCTCCAGCTCTACCTTAATCCTCGAGGAAGATTTGATTGGTGCATCCCCATGTCTGTGTTCAAATTTCCATTTTAGGTAGAGATGAAAGTCACTGTATATTAAGGTCCTGCTCCATTTCAGTATGGCTGTATCCTAACTATTCACTTCTGCAGCAGCCCTACCTTGTAATAATGCCATATTCTGAATTCACATGGGATTAATACTTTAACATGTGGATTTTGAGATGGGAGCAGGATTTAATGCATAACAGAAGGTTTTAGAAAAGAAAGCCATTCAGTAAAGTCCATAGATTAGAGGGCTAAATGAAGCTATACATTATATATGACCATGAGATTTTGTCTTTTTATGGATCAGTTTCGTTGATGGTGGAGGTAGAGGCCTGCTATGAGTTTCAATTTGGATGAAAAATGATATAATTAAAAGAATACATTTAAAATCTTTTTGAAACAAGTGCTTGAGGTGAAGAACAATCAAAGGAGCATTTAGAAGTGCTCTCTAAGTGCATAGCATAATGACACAGGTGTGCTGCGATCTCAACATTCATAACTCTAAAATTCAAATATTCAAATTTTCATTCCCAAGGTGACATTATTAGGAGATGAGGCCATTAGGTGATGATCAGGCTACAGGAAAATTTCCCTCACGAATGGGATTAGTGCCCTTTAAAGAAACCCAGAGACCCTTTACCACTTTTACTTTGTAAAATGAGAGAAAAGGTCCCTGTCCTTCTGAAAGTGTGGGCTCATCAGACACAAAATCTACCATTTCCTTGATTCTAAACCTCCAAGTTTCCAAAGATGTGAGCAATGCCTTTCTCTTATCTACTGGTCACCCAGTTTATGACAGTTCCTTAGTGCATCCTGAACACAACAAGACATGTTTTGGTTCTACCACGACACTTTACTTAAAAATGGACCTTGTGGAGGTGCTGAATTTCTAAATGTAATGTTGTGTCACAGACAGAGCCCCGGAGTCAGTCTCCAATCATCTGAGACCAGAAGCCCCTCTTCAGGCGCACTGAGGACAGTCTATTGAGCATTCTTCGGCTCACTTGTCTATAAAGTATGTAAAATAGTACTAGAGAACCAGAAAGAAAGTTGTGAAAGTGCAATGTATTACATTTGTGAAAAAAGGATGTTAAAAATTATATGTTATATCATTTTGGATCTTGTAAGTACATTGTATGTACATCCTTGTATTTCCTCCTGATCAAAATTATTTGTGGTAAATATAAAGTACTTATGAATATTTAAAGGATACAAAAGTAGATTTATTCTGATTGCCAGAATATAGTAAAGAGGCTTAGAAATATAACCATCTATTAGAAACACTGTATGTTCTTATCTTTAAGTATTCAAGTAGTGCATCGCTATAAAAATTGGTGTTGAGTATCAATGAGAGCAGCAGATCTGAAGCAATCCTTGTAAGTAATGCTGGAACAGAAAGTCCCAAAGAAAGCATCAAAAGGGAAGCTGTTCTGGATTTAATAAAATAGTAGAATCTCATTTTAGCATATGCTCACTAGGAAACATTAATGGCTGTTATACTCACATTTATAATTCAATAAAATGTAATTTTATATCCTTTTTAAATAAAAAATTCTAATAAGAATGATTGATTAAATGGCATATTGCAAGTAATAAAAGTTACAAAATGCAATAAATGGAAAACTACAATTGTGTTTCAATCACAGTTCCTTAGGTATTCAGTTTCTGAACCTCAAAGTAGAAATGCCATTTAAAGATTAATATTAAATTTTAGACATTGCATAATTTCTCATTCTAAAGTGCCAGTTTGTCCCCAAACTGCATGTTGAAATGTGGCAAATTTATGTTCTGTTATTCTAAAACAGCAGACTCTGACAGACTATAGCAATGAATGATTTATCAAAGGATTTTATTTAAGTAGTTTCAGTATCTAATAAACATCTGAGGCAATATATCATGCTGTATAAAGTGTAGCTTATGTTATCATTTTCTTGTACATCTGTTAGGAAGAATGACAAATAACTGAAGATGGCCAGGTAGGTGGCCCATCCCAGTTATCCCAGATACTCAAGAGATTGAGGCAGAAGGATCCCAAGAAGATTAAGATTAACTGGGGAAATTTAGCAAGAATCTTCTCAAAAGTAAAATTTAATACAAGACTATAGGTGAATCTCAGAGGTATAGTAAATTCTTCATGTACTTGGCCCAGTTCCACACACAAAAAAAAATCTAATGTGTCTTATTTCAAAACATCTAGGGCTGACAAAATAACTCAGCAGATTAAAATGCCTGCTTAGGTAGATGCAGGGGCCAGGAGTTTGATCCCCCAGGGCACGCTAAGTCAGCAATTGAGCCTGGGCATGGTGGTGTGCGTTTGTAATCCCAGAACTTGGGAGGCTGTAGACAGGAAGATCACTTCACATCTGATCTATGCAGTGAGACCCTGTATACCCTGTACACCTTGTCCTAAATACAAATTTTTTTTTCTTGTGTCCAATGTCACTTTCAGCAATACACTGTAACATTGTTTTATCAGGGTACTACTCTGAATTCTTCATCAAGTAGTGCTAGTGCATGTGACCACTTCAGTTTTTCACATATAAAATGAAGAATTAAACATTCTTATTTCCTGTGGCTAGACATACACTTGGGACTTGTCATTCCAGTCAGTGGCCGGATTTACCGGGTGAGTTGGAGTCACAGTCTAGTGAAGAAGTTACATGTGCAGCAACCCAAAATGCACAATGAGTGGCAGAAAAATCAGGCATACTGTGCAAGAACACTTACTGAGAATTCTTCACAACAGCAGTATAAACCTCAGCACATTCTTTTGATTGATTGAGTATATTTTTGTCTCATTCCTAAAACAGGTAGAGCCAATTTTATGACATCATCTTTATCATATATATTATATCATACTATGTAGGGATTGTGCATTTCTTACACTGAAATATTAGGTGTTTTTATAGACTCAGAGCTCTGAAATGAATTATAAATTTACCTAACATTTCTACAGATTTTTCTTTCCATACTATTTTCACTCTAAATGAATTATGCAGTGATTCTCTCTGTGTCTCTCTCTGTCTCTCTGTCTCTCTCTCTGTCTCTGTATGTCTGTCTCTCTTTCTGTGTCTGCCTTTCTGTCTGTCTGTCTCTATCTCTCCCTCCTCCTTGTCTATTATATTAGCTCTTTTCCTCTGGAAATCCAGAGTAATACACCAGAATTAACAGGCCAATGAGCTAGCTCAGTGGACTAAGTACCCGTTTTGGCAAGCACAGGGACCAGGGTTTGTCCCCTGGTACAGCATATTGTGTTGGCCCAACCCATGGGGCATGCTGAGCTGGCAACAGAGTCTGGGCATGGTGGTGCATGCCTGTAATCCCTGCATGGAAGAGGCTGAAAACAGGAGGATTGCCCTGGGTCCAATCTGCATAGTGAAATCCTGTACCAAACACACACACACACACACACACACACACACACACACACACACACACGGAATTTATATACTCGAATAATGTGTCGTTAGAGAAATCTGAGTATAGATAAACCTGGTCCTACAACCCACCTTCCTCCCAACAATAGGACAAGAATTTAAAAGTTATGGCTTTTGAAATTGAAACCAATGGAGCTACCATTACATCCTCTTTCTCCAGTCCACACACCAGGCAGAAAATACATCTTATTACTTCACTGATGACTACTAAGGTTTCAGATTTTCAGAGAACCAAGTTAATTTCTGAGTTCCACTTTTTGTTAATTGTTCTCATTTCAAAAAGGAAAAGTCACCTCTGAACTTCTTCACAACAGTGTGGCTGCCCTCGCCATCCTAGTGCAATGTGCCCAAGTTGTCACAGTTCTGTCTCTCCTGGTGTACTCATCCTGCTGGAAATTCTCATCCATCCCTTGCCCTTCTGTGCCCTTGTGCTGTGTTTTCTAACATCCTACTATGCTGACTTCTAGTTTGTCTTCTACACACAAAGATTGTTATTATCCTTGCCGAAAGAACTTCCTTGAAACCTCTATGTCAGTGCGTCACCTGCCTGACCCAAAGATACTGGGGCTGGAGCGAGTTCATTTGTCACTTCACTGCACCCTCAAAGGTCATGTTACCTCTCCCTGTTTAGTTTCTTTCTTTCTTTCATTTGTTCATTCGTTCTTTCCTTCTTTGTTCCTTTTTTTTTGTATTTAGTACAGTGTCTACATGGTATCACTATGTAGATCGGACTCATAGTGATTCCCCTGTTTTCTGCCTCCCAAGTGCTGGGATCACACGCATGTACCACCACACCCAGTCTCAGTCACCCTCAGCGCACCCTGAGGGCGGGGCTGGCATGACACCCTGGATACTGAACCCTGGTCGCTGTGCCTACTTAGGCAGGGGCTTTAGTCCACTGAGCTATCCCTATTCAATTTCAACTGATAAATAATTTGGGCATCTGGTGATGACACAGATTATTAATTCCTTTGTGTGAAATATCTTTATAAGCATAACACAATCTGCAACATAGCAAGATTCAGAAAACTGGAATAACAGATACCAAAGACAACTGTAGTCCTCGGGGTTAGAAATCCAGGCTCAGATTCGCAAAGGGTTCTCTGAGCAGAACCAAACAGGTGACAGAGGGTCACACAACACTTGTCTAATGATGAATGGTTCCTTCTCTCTTTTTTTAAAGAGAATACAAAATGAAAAAAAAAAAAGAAAAAACAACATAACATTAGAAACATACAGAATTTCACCAAAGTAATAGGAATTCGACAATAGTTGATCTTATATAATATTTTCTTCAAATTAACTATTTAGATTACCAAATGGAAACTTAAATAATTGGAAAAAGAAAAAGAAAAAAAAAACCATTAACAAAGTGTTCTCACCCACACCTTTGCATTCTTCCTCTGGGCTTTAATGATATAAAAGGAACAAGCACGTTTATTACTATGGACTGTTTATTATAATTACTAAGTCTACTAATACTTTGTGTTATTTAAAACTATTGAAAGAGTCTAATCATGCCAATTGCTTCTATTTCAAATGCAAGAGTTATATTTCCCTACTTTCTCCTCTACTCATTTGAAACTGTAGAGCAACATTAATCTGGTCATTGGTTCACAATAAGATCTTGAATTACTTAATTTCCATAAATTTACTTTAAGTATTCTGTTTGAAATATCACTCTTTTCTCACTTTTTGTTAATACATTTCTTCCTTCCAAAGCCAATCAATACCCCAGGCCTGCAGTGCTAGGCTCCCCTCCGGGGCATGTGAGATGGCAATTGAGACTCCTCAGAGTGGTGCGCACCTGTAATCCTAGCTCTTGTGAGTCTATAAACAGGTGGATCACTATGAGTTCGTTCTACTAGTGAGATCCTGAACACCCTGTAGACCCTTTCCTAAAATATTTTTTTAAAAAGGAAAGAAAGAAAAAGTCAATGAAACTTTCCACCTCCTATAGAAGAGTGGGTGACCCTATAAATATTTTGTTTCTCAGAAATATTACAGTATTTTTTCAATAATTTGTAAGCATTATGTATACATACATATTATCTACCATATATGTGACTAATTCTCTATGTTGCTGTTTTAGTGTACATTCATGTAGCATTTAGGTTACGTACATTAAGAAAAATAATTCACACTGAGGTACCAATTTATTCCTCTTGGGAAGGCTTTATACAAAATGAAAGGCACCAAGTATTGGCAAGGAAGAGAAATGAGAGTCCTTGTACAATGCTAGGGGAACGTAAAACGCTGAAGTCATTCTGTAAAGCAAGTAGTTTCTCAAAAAATTAAATATACACTCAACATAACAGTCACCAATTCTTATCTGAAGTACGTGTTCCCATTTATTTAAAAAAATCAATAAAGGAATGTGTTGATAGCAACATATGTCAACCTAGGGTAAAACAAAGTCAAGTCCATCACGAAGTCATTAAAAGTAACCTTTAGAGCCGTACAATGAATAATATTTAGTTATAAAAGTAAACAAAATCTGACTCTTTCTAGAATACATTTGAAATTTTAGCACAATATTCTAAATGAAAGTGGCCATGTATAACAATTTCATCTTTTTAAAAATGTCCAGGTGGGGGAGATAGCTCAGCAGCATAATGTCCAGAGTAGGAAAGTCAATAAGGATAGAAAGTACATTAACAATTTCTATCAGTAAAAAAAGAAGTATAATCAATGACTTCTAATGGGTTCAGTTCTTTTGGGCCAGTGGCAATATTCTGCAGTTAGGTAATGGTAGACTTATTTGCACAGTTCTGTGAACATCTTAAAACTATTTCAGAAGAGCAAATTATGCAGCATGTGAGTTATAATGCAATACAAACTGAACAAAATTACCAGAAAATATTTAACTGATTATTTGTAAGTTCTTCACCCCTAAAGGTTAATTAAATATTCTCATAGTCAAATAACATACAGGTGAATACAAAGTAAAATGACTAAAAATTAATGATATGAAAAAGCATTTTTGCAACAATTCAACACAGCTCTTAATCTTACTATTTATTTTATTTTATGAGGTTCCTAGTACATATACACATTTGTAAAATAAAATGAAGCACCAAATGTAAGGACAAAGCTGCTTTGTAGTTGTCCATTGCTACATGCGTATGAAGAAATGAAGAACATAAATCCATCTACACTCTTTAAAAGTGCAAGATTTTGTTCTTTATTTTCAATCTCTCAACACTGCCCTAGTAGTTAGAGCTTTGGTTGTGCAGTAGCCTGCAAGGCAGCATGGATTCAGTCAATGAGTGTAACGTTGTTCAACAACCAAGATCTGTGCCACACACAGGAGGTGGAGGCTGGCCGTTTCCTGGTGAAGCCTGGCATGTGTAAGCACTTGAAAGTCTCCTAAAATCTGACTATGATCTTCGGTAAAATAGAGGAATTTCTGAATTTTCCCTTCTACTTTCAGCTCAAAACAATTCAAGAGAATTCCTGTTCTCAAGTCACTTCCTTCAGGAAAATTTACAAATGGTGAATAAGTTAAAAACAAAGTAGCCGAAGACATAGTTGGTTTGCCAAAAATGGCAAAAAGATGCTATTTTAGATATTAAAGGATGGAATCCAGTATGGAAAAAAAAAATTACCTTTTGGATCCAGAGTTATGAAGCCAGAACAACCCATTTCGTAGTACAGAGAAAATACAGTGTACTCAGATGAGAAGATACTTGAGTTCTTTTTTAAGACTCGAAAAAGCTGAGTCATCTATAGAGACAAGTACCAATGTTGCCAAGCACTGCACTTCTTTCCATTAAAGCCTTCTTTAATTTGTTCGTGGCAGGTAGCTGAAGTATACTTTAAATTAGTGTGTTATTTTTTTCCTCCAACTTTGCCGGTAGAGATTTCATATCCTTTCTTTTGTATCAATTTTTATTGAACATGCAAAAGCATTGCAGGGAAATGAACAAACTGCGTAAATGATAGTTATTTGTTGCGACGACGGCCAGACCTCCTTAGGCAAGCATTTCCTTTTAGTATACTTTAATTTAGCATAATTTAATTTAGTGTAGAGAAACAAAGCTGACCTCTTATTTGTGTTACAGAATTTGCATGCGTGCAGTTTAGTAAAGCAGCATAATCTCATTATCACAGGCTTTCAAAAAGAAATCTAAGAGAGTAACTATTTTTATTATGAAGAGGTAGTCCAGTAAGAAGTGATGAAAAATATGACATTTAGAACTAGTTGTGAAATAAACATTTTAAAAACCAATTAGGTCCTTTTTTCTTATTTCATTTTCTCTTATTTTTAGCTACCATTCATAGAACTGTTGCTCAGAAGGCTGAGTACAAAGTATCATAAACCCAATATGTTTTCAACTTGTTTGCTACTATTTCTCCTATTCCAAAAGAAACATTGTGTCCTGACTCTTTACAGTTGAATAAGTAGAACTTTAGCAGGAAACTAGGTAAATAAAATTAGTGGAAGTAAATATTTGTTTAGTCTGTATTTAAATACAGTGTGTCTTCCTAGGATAGCCAAAAGTCATAAATGATAGTTGTAGCTCTATCTTTTACTATCTACATGGTCATGAAAATTTAAGTTGATTTTCTTAAACCTTGGTATCTTCCCTTAGCAAGTAATTAATGCTAAATTCCATCAGTTGTAAAAATGTGCTAGAGAAATTAAAAGAAAAAGAAAAGAATTAGGTTAATTCCTTAACAGTCAATATTTAGTCCACAAACGTTCCCTCCCTCCCTGCCTTTTCATTCCTTCTTAATTTAGACAATTTTCTCTCTTCTGGCACTATTTCAATTCATCATTAGACTTTAGCAACTAGTGTTTTGCCCATTTCATTCTACATGAAGATAATATATGCACACACATCAGAATACTTTTCAATAAATGTGTAATTTATTACAGGTATAATTTTAAATTATGTCTTTTAACTTAGGTTGCCTATTATTCTTAGTATGCTTTATTACATGTATTATGTGAGATATATAACCAATATAATATTTTAATCAAATACTAAATTTAGAAACAAATTACAGTAATTTTATAGATATTTATTTAAATCCATTTTGTAATATCTTGCTCAATTAGGGCATTTAATATACATATTTTCTTCATCTCTCTAGTTCTTGGAGAAAAGATCAAAATTGCAATGTTTGCCTTTGCCTTATAAGAACATATCCTTGTTTATAGATGTAATTACATGTATCAGAAAACCTGACATATTATATTTAATTGTTGGTGTCCTGCTTGATAGATTATATCATCAATCATATAGTATAAAAGCTTTGAGATGATTAAATGCAAAAAGTCCATTTATGATTTATTGAAATATCTATATAGACAACTTTTTTTTACATAGTGGTTGTATTTATTTAGATGTCTTGAAACTATAATTTGGAAAACTCAAGATTTTTGTGAGTTAGCCCTTTTTATGTAATTTTTTTTTACAATTCATCATCATAAGGAGTTTTCAAGATGAAAAAATCTTATAAAACATTCAAAGTGAATGTGTATCAGATTTAGGTAGTTTTCATTTTCATAATAGAACGTTTTCCAACAAGATTTTTTCTTTGGGTTTTTTTTTTTGTTGTTGAGTTTAAGATGTCACTGCTGAGTACTTGATCAAAATGCTTTATTCCTTTTAAATTTATGGCGAATATATATAGAGAGGGAGTTGGGATAAGATAGATGGGTTCAATTGCACTCAATATTTTTATTTTACAAGTGTATGTTCCTATACTTTTGAACAGAGATCAACAACAATTCTTCGAGGCATTCTCTCCAACTGCAAGGTGTTCTATCACTTTGAGTGTCATGTTTTGCTTTTAATTTGCATTTAGAGTGTATCTTCTTCTAGCTGGAAAGTAGTACTCTCACTTCAATAAGTGGAACAGGAAAAATGTTTGTACATCCGAAATTGTCACATGTTGTTCTTATAAGAAAACCAAAATAAAGAAATTATAAAAATGGATTTACTTTCCATCTGTATGAATTTCCTGAGACCTACATTCTACAATTGATTTTTATAAGCTTTAACTAGAAGCTGATTTCGGGTCACTCGATTGTTTTTCTTACACCAGGGCACCATAGGTAGTTTGAAATGAATGATCAGGTGTAACTGTGTCATGATGTGCTTACTCAGACTTCTACATGAGTTACAAGTTAAATTTCTGTGGCCAACAAAAATAGAAAACAACATGCTAGACTTTCAGGAGATGAAACATTCGTTGATTTCTTGCTCTGTACACAGAGCTATGTGGTCTCTTGGTTGACATAAGAAAGAAGATGCTCTACTTTTCTGCCTGCAGATTAAGGACAGGTCTGAGTGATGGTGCAAAGGGAGGTAGAGAAAGGACAAAGCAATATGATTTGTTGATTGCTCGACAATGTAAAACGCAAGTTAAGAAGTCCTTTGATGAGGCTTAACTCAAATATTGAATTATGAAGTAGTCTATAATTATGTAATTAGGTTGTACAATTTAGGATTGCTTATATATTTTTCTTATATCAAATCTTTTTCCTAAAGTTATATTGCCTCTGTTAGCATGGTACTCCAAGTATTCTCAAAATAGAATGATCTCACTAGATATCATTTTTCAAGTAGACTCTGAATTGTTAAGAAGCAGAATTAAGTATTTTCTTCTGTGTGCTCAATT